>RJWM01012380.1:0-56636 GCA_004363535.1 Dasyprocta punctata | reverse complement strand
ACTAGGGAGACAATACGGTATTTACACATGTGGGTTTGATTTATCTCGCTTATGAGTATGATCTCAAGTTGTGACCATTTACTTATAAAAGTCTCAATACAATCTTTCTTAATAGCTGAGTAGTACTCCATTGTATAAAAATACCACATCTTTTTTATCCATTCTTTGATTGATGGGCACTTGGGTTGTTTCCAAGATCAGGCTATTACAAATTGGGTTGCTATAAACATGGGTCTTTCTTTTAATGTATATAGAGAGACAGATTATCCATCACCAGGCAGAATATTTTGAATATGTTATATCCAACATTCTACATAAGGTTACTTCTAAGTATTAATTAAAAATTAGTCATTTAGTATGTAATATATAAATCTAATCCAATTATATCTAAATAATACCTAGGTTTTCTTAAAACACAATAAATAGAAGTTAATATTGCAAAATTTCTCAAGAATATATGTTTGTGGATAACCGTAAAAAGTACGATGTTTGAAAATGCAAATGAGATGAAAATATATTTTAATCAGTACTACAACTCTTTCTGCTTGTAGTTTTATTCACAGACTTATAGACAAAAAGATGCTATGACAATTTGAGTTCCAATTTTCATTGAAGTATATCGTATCTGTAATGTAAATTTATCAAGATGATTGTGAAAGAAAATGGATAATTAGTTTTTCATGTAATATTTATATTTATGTATTTATAAAGGCTTTTAAGCTAATATTTCTTATGAAGTAGCAAAGTAATATGTAAATAGATTACATTATGCTGAAAATATTACCAAATTTAATATATATCTGAAGACATTTACTTAATTTGCAGCTGCCAAAATTATTTTTTAGCTTATCTCTGGAAGTTTTGAGTTTAAAATAATGGTGCTTTATTTACAGAATGCTACATCAGTATTTATAAATGACTATAAAATTATTGGATCCATTCTAATAGTGTAGCTAACTGTCACCCTGTGCTTTTGGTATACAAAATCACTCAAATTTACCTCAGAAATCCTTCCAAGATTGAAGATTGATTTCCTTGCTGTTTTTGTTTGTGCTTATCTATAGTTCATTGTAAACCCATCTGATACTTACTTTTTGAAAGTCTGAAGGAAAAACATACAAATTTTAATAGTACCGGATTGATGAAAAAGTGCCACACAGTACATACTCACCACAGCTACATATTAATGCAGTTCTATTATGTGAACAAACTAGTAATACCTTAGAAAGTTCCATTTTTATATATTTTAATTATACATCATGACTGAGTATACCTTTAATTTGTTCACTTGTCTGTCAGAAATAAAAATATTAAATACATGTCTCATAGATTGCATCCATTTTGGCTTTTCAGAGAAAACCAGCTAATAGAACATACATGTATTTGTTGAAGTTTAATATAAAATGTTGGCTCACATAATGAGAGAGGTTCCAAAATGTGCAGTGAGCAATCTGGAGATCCAGTAAGTCGCAAGTCACACTACCATTCCAGTTTGAGTCCAAGGGACTGAAAACCAGTAAGGCCAAAAGTGTAAGTTCTGAGGTCTGATACTGAAAGTTGGAAAGCAAGAGAAGGCCAAAGTCCTAGCTCAAGGCAGGCAGAGGAAGATAACTTTGCTCATTTGGAATTTAATTTTACTCATGACATCAATGAATCAGATGACTCTCATCCATACTGATAGGAGATATCTGAGAGATATCTGTTATATCAACCTATGATTCTGACTTTATCTCAGAACAAGTTCAGACAAGTCAAGAATAATATTTATCCAAATATGTGTTTTGTGTCAGATGAACTTAGTCATATGAACACGTAAAATTAACACTCACACAATTTCTTTCACTTTAATTTGCAAACTAAGAAGTCTATATTTTCATGGAAGTCCAGCAGATAATTATAGCTTAATAGAAACAAATATGTTTGGCATTTTTAAAGTTGTTTCTATTTTTTCTAAAGTGATTGCCTTTGTAGTTAAATTCTTGTATTTTGTAATAATAAAACATATTAATAGTAAGTAATTGTGATTTCTAGATTGATAACCTGTGTCATTTATAAAAATATTTAATAAAAATGAAATTTATATTACATTATGCAAATTTTATTAAATTTTTTGAAGGTTAACAAAATAAGAACTAACATTCCTCTTTGAGTTTTGCAAAGGCAATAATCTGCTGATCTAAATAAATGAAATCTCCATAGAATAGTATGTGAAATGAAACATTAAGAAATGAATGAAAATTATCCCTGAGAAGTTCAAGAATATCAACTTAGAAGGAACTCAAAATATGAAATTTAAACCTGGAAATCTCCATATTTGTGCTGTTTTCAGAAATACATGTAGTTTCTCCTGAACTCACAAATCACCTTGGAAAAATATATAGAGTAGTTGTGGGAATGAAAGAATAACCTAGAAGATCAGATTAATTGGGACATGACTTAATTAAGCAGGCAAAAATCATCTATTACTTTGAAGTTCAAGACTTTTCTCTCATTCTGCAAGTATTTTCCAATTATCTAAAATGTTCTTGGAAGACTGTGAAGAAGTATCTTTCACTTATATGGGACAAAATACAAATTTAAAAGAACTTATTTGTAAAGACTAAATTTTAAACTGTATCATATTTTTCACAGAATAAATTTGGTTTCTGTCATTTTTATAAACCTGCTATAGTAATCGGTAATAAATGATGATGCATTTACTATAATGAACCAAAATGTATAATTATATTCCAGGAGTAGCTTATGGTACAAATTGAATCACATGTTTTAAAAATCCAATTCACAGAACTCCTCACAGCTAGACACAAGTTCCCAGCGGTGCCACACTCCGGAGTGAGCTCTGCCTAGCTGCTTGGGTCCCAAAGATTCTGAACTGCACCCAGCCAGGCAGGAGGCCCCAGCACCACACCCCAGGAGTGAGTCCTCTTAGCTGCACAGAGGATCCCAGCTCTGCCCAGCCTAGCATTCCCAGTGCAGTCCATCAGAGGAGTGCTGGGCCAGCCTCACAGGACACAGAGGTATGCAGCCCAGCCCAGCCCAGAGTTCCTAAGCCACTCATCAGGGAACAGCTAGCAGAGTTGCAGGGTTTTGGAGAATTTGAGCTCTCCCCATTAGAACACAAGGTCCCAGCTCCATTGCTCAGGAATGTGACCATGGTAGGTCTTAGAGGTTGTGAACTCTGTGCTGCCAGAAACAAGGCCCCACCACCATATGCCTGGGGCACATTTTGGCTTGCCCTGCACTCCAGAGGCTCTGAACTCCTTGCAGCCAGATGCAAGGTCACAGTGGTTCCACACTCTGGGGTGCGCTCTGCCTAGCTGCCTGGGTCCTGGGGATTCTGAACTCCACCCAGCCAGGCAGGCAGCCCCAATGCTACACTCTGGGGGTGTGTCTCTGCTAGCCACCTGGGTTGTGGAGATTCTGAACTCTCCACATATATGTTCTAGGCCCCACCAACAAACTTCAGGGATGTGTTCCTGCTAGGAGCTGGGAAGATACAAACTTTATCCAGCCCAGCATCCCAGAGCAACTTAACAAAGTACATCAGGGGAACACACAGCCAGTCTCACAAGCCACAGATAACAAGGATCCAGTGCCATCATTTGGGGTGTGCCCCGGCAAGCTATGGGGATAAAGGAGGATTGAAGGTCTGCCCAGGGCAGCATTCCAGTGCAATCCATTGGGAGGCTGCCTGACCAGAAACACAAGTCCCAGAAGAAAATGACAAAATGAAAGAGCAAGATGCAGTCTCAGTCATCCAGTCCACTGAGAACAAACCCAAGAGACACTGAAATGGAAAACACCGGGAATCACACAACTGAACTTTCTGAAATGATAGCAAATGAAATAAAGACACAATTCCATGAAGCTAAAGAGGAAATCGAATCAGAAATAATCTCTTAGCTAAAAACTGAAATTACAAGCATTATAAAAGAAATGCTGTTCATATCTAAAGAAGATCAAAATAAAGTAGATCATAAGAAAATGATGAAAACTTTGAATGAGCAAAATAAGACACAAATAGAATGCAGGAAACAGATTCAAATGGAAATTCAGGAAATGAAAAATTCTAATGAAAGTTGGCAAAACTGCTTGAATGAAGCTGAAGATAGTCTCAGACCTTGAAGACAGCATGGAAGCTTATGAAAGGAAAGATCTCTTAAAAGTAACAAGGAACCAGGAAACAATAATTCAACAGCTGCAAGATGATGCCAAGAAAAATAATATAAGATTAATAGGTATCAATGAAAAAGCAGGGGTCAATATGAATGACCTGTGAAGACTATTTGCAGAAATAATAGCAGAAAATTTTCCAAACATGGGAAGAAAATCTGATATACACACATAAATGAAGCATACAGAACTCCAATTAGCCATAACCAAAATAAATCTTCAGTCAGACATACAATAATTAGGATTTCAGAAATTCAGCACAAGAACAGAATACAAAAAGCTGTCAGAGAAAACAAAAAGATTATCTATGAAGGAAAGCCTATCAGAATTATGGCAGACTTCTCAACACAAACCTTCGAGTCAAGAAGAGCTTGGAGTGAAGTATTTCAAATCCTGAAAGAAAACAACTTTCAACCCAGGTTGATTTTTTCTGCAAAACTATCTTTAAAAATTGATGGAGAAATAAGATACTTTCATGACAAAGAACAACTGAAGAAATTTGCAGCCACCAAACCAACACTACAAAGAGTACTGAAAGACACTCTAAAAAGAGACAAAAACAGTTGCAATTTTAAGAACAACAACAAAAGGAAACCACTAAGCTGGACAAACAATTAAACAGAAAATGTAGACAACCAAAAAACAGAAAGATAACATGACAGGGATAAGTCAGGACATATTGGTTGTATCAATCAATGAAAATGGTCTCGACTTACCAATAAAAAGAAACAGACTGGCAGAGTATGTTAAGAAACAAAATCCAACACTATACTGTGTACAAGAAACACATTGAACTCAGAAAGAAACTAACAGACTAAAGTTCAAAGGATAGAAAACAATACTCCATGCAACAGGAATCCAGAAAAAAGCAGGGGTAGCAATTTTTTTGCAGTTCATGTGAACTTCAAAACAAGAATGATCAAAAGAGATAAAGAAGGTCACTATAAACTTGTTAGGGGAAAACATGAAGAGGAAGAGATTACAATCATAAGTATATATGCACCGAATATAGAAGCACCCAACTATATAAGACAAAATTTAATAGACATGAAAAAACAAATAAAAATATTACAGTTATAACAGGGGAATATAACACACTATTGTCACAGAGAGACAGATCAACCGAACAAAAAGACAACAAAGAAATAACAGAACTGAATCAAACTTGTGAACAAATGGACCTAGTAGATGTGTACCGAGTGTTCCACCAAACAACATCAGAATACACATTCTTCTCAGCTGTACATGGGCCATTCTCTAAAATAGATCGTATACTAGTCCACAGAACATGTTTAAGTAAATGCAAAGGAATTGAAACAATTTTATGCATGTTATCTGACCATAGTGCAATAAAATTGGAAATTAATGACAAAAAACCTCACAAGAAACCCCTAAACACATGGCCATGCTATCTTCAAAATTAAGCCCAATTTCTCTTCCTCTTGCCAAATTCCATGTAATAAACCCAATAATCACAGCAACTGTCCTGAATAGTCTCCCTGACTTAACATGTTTTAACAAATAACATTGGATAATTGTTCTGTAGCTATATCCTTAGGAGAATGTATTAATCTATATTATGCTAGAGTTTTGTTTTAACAGAGAGGATAAAAAAACACAAATTGTCTCACAGAAATAAAAGAACAAAAACATCAAATCTACTAATGTAAAGAATTACTTAGGACACTTAGCTGAAATCTTCAATATGTTCACAGTGTATAAATTTGAAACAGACTAATCAGAAAGCATATGATGAAATTTGTAATCTCAATCTTTGCTCATTATAATGGGACAGAATCACTCAATTTATCATTAGACTTAAGTCCAGTGCTTTAGAACCACCATTTGTCTCACAGACACAAACTGAATATTTACCTTCAACCCAACACTTAATTTCACTAGAAAGAGAAGTTATAGGAATCGAAATTTATTATTCATTTAAGATAGACTACAAACACATGAACGGTTATGCTCTCAATAAAACTGATAGAAGACAGGAAATGAGAACATAAAAAGAATTAAAAATAAATGTTGGCCTATAATTATATATTAAATTCATTCTTATTTCATTTGATTATGACAAATTGAATGTATTTATGAAAAAATGTAATCTTTATTATCAATACATTTTCAATAAAGGACTCTAAATCATAGGAAAGAAAAAAAGATCTCCAAGAAACAGTTCTGAGAAAAAGAAAACATTATTTAAAAGAAGAAAGAAGAGAATGTAAATATACCAGAATACTGTAGTAGTACCAACATCTAATTTGGTATTATGGGAAGAGAATATAACATTAAAGTAAATGGTTTGCAATTACAAAAGACGTATTTACAAGATGATAAAATGTTCTAAGCTCCTTTGCAATGATGCAAAATTGCTTGGATCTTGCTACTTTAAGTGTATCTATAAAACATGTACTGTAATAATTAAAAATATAATGATAGTGACTTTAACTTTCAAATTATAGCCAGAAGGTAAAGGCCAAAAGCTTTCTTTGGTAATTAAGTAATGAGAAGGAGAGGTTAAAAATTTGAAAGCAGTTGTATGATTTGGTGCCAATAAGAAAATGTAATGAAATCTTGGCCACTGTCTTATTCCTTCTCATTCTCTTTCCTAGTGGGGTTTCTGATTGTGCAAGTTATTTTCCCAGAACGATGCAAGATAGAAATCTGGAAACACACTCCTAACCTCCTATTATAGTGTTTTCTATGATAATTTTTGCTATTGTTTCTTTTTAATGTGTTATTTAAAGGGTCTTAAGCATTTTCTCTTAGACTTTCCTGCATGGAGTGTGTGTTGTCTGATTTAAAGAAAATATGTATGAAGTGAGTTAACAGGAGTCATATTAGTGGGATATGTTTAATACAGAACTGTGAGATGAGGAACAGGAATGCTACATCACAAGAAACTGCACTTGTAGAGATTCTAACTAGGTCATGAATGGTGTGCTACATTTCAGTTTCAAATAACTGTCAGGCCTCAAAATGGATTCCAAGAGAACAAATAAACTGACCAAATTTTTGATGTTGACTCCCATTGTTGTAACTTATGTTTTATTCTTTCTTTTTTAGTAAATTTGACTAGGAATTTGAAAAGGGTTCAGAGACAAACAATGTGTGCTAAAATTTGAATAACAATTGTGCTGATAACTTTACAAATTTTTAGACAGAGATACTGGCAAACACAAAAATCCTTAACATGTATTAGTAACAAACTATTTTGAACGGTCAGTATACATTAGTTCATTGTTGAAACTACTGCTGTCAAGTATTATTTATGTGAGAAAAAAGTTTATAAATTTAAGTATTGTATATCTGAGAAAAAAGGTTTATAAATTCCCTATGAAGTAGGGAAATGGAATTCAAATCCAGGAAATTTATTTGCTGTTCCACTATTTCCTAGGGTGTGTAGGTTAGACCTTTTAATTATAATATGTTTGCCATATAATGAGGGTGACAGACATGATGAGGGCAGAAGAAAGAGCTATTTAATGAAGAAGAAAAAAAGGATAAATAGAAAAGGAAGAAAATGACTTGACCTGTCATTTTTAATTATTGTAAATCATCGTGTGGCCCTAGCTAACACACTCACACATGAACCTGTTCCGTAAGGCTAATCTAACTGCTAAGGGTTGGGACTGTCAAGCCAAGGGCATGCTAGTGACGGCGGTGTTCCCTTGGAATGGGTGGCTGCAGCTCTAGGCTTAGGACTCCAGCCTAGTCTAATGGAGGAAGCCAAGGATCATGCTCTTCATCACAATGGTAGGTGAGATGGTGCTATTAAATTCTGATTTACTTCCTATGGAAGAAATGATGTTTAAAAATGTAGAGATTTCTGAAGCTTGCTAACCTTTGACTCTAATGTTCCTTAGGTAAGTCAATTATCTTTCTGAGCCTCAGACTGTACTTGATTATGCATCACCGGGGGTGAAAAAAATAAAAAAATCAAATACTGGAATATTTCATCAGACACAAAAGTAGATGTCATTCTGAAGTGAAAATGTTTAAAATTTCAGTATATAGTAATAAGTATGCTAAAAGCTTTTATACAGCGTTTTAGGTATTTATATAATAATCTGATTGATACAAAAATTATCAGAATTGATTTTATTCATGTATTTATTCACTCATATATCAACCATAAATTTATAATTCACATCAGAATTCTAGGAATAAGAATTCAAAGTACACTCCCTAAAGTCTCAAATCTTATAATCCTATATAGAAAATACCTATGTTAATGAATAGGTGCTGCATAAAGGCACACTCTGTAACACATAGTAAATCTAAATTGATACAATGTGGGAGAATAAATAAAGGTTATTTGAAGAATGTGTTTTGCAGTTACATTACAAAACATGAGGGAAATATACTTTCAAAAACAACATTTTCAATTTTTAATTGCCAAAGTTAACCAGACAGACTTACTTTTAATTAACTACTTATGATAATAAGGTGAAAATAGTTATCATTTGGCCATCATCACAACTCAATCATGTCAGTACCCTTATTTTGGATTTCCAGCTTCAAAGATGCGAGGAAGAAATTTGTGCTGTTTCCCAATTACCTGTTATGTGACCTTCTTTGAACAATCCAAACTAAGATTAACAAAGTAGGGTGAGGAATGGATGCAAAAATTTTTGAGGATCATTTTAAAAACTACTACTAAATTCAATTAACAATTTCCTATTAAACCATAAAATGCATTTATTTGTTAAATTTAAACAAAATTAGTACAAATGATATCTTATTAGCTTTAAGAACATAACTTTGGGTGATTTGGTATGAGTTTCATGAAAATATTTGGTTTAAAATTTCATGAACAGAAAGAAAGCAACATTTAAAAACTTAAACAATAATGTGCCTGGGGGACTTCAAATTACTACATAATATTATTGAAATATAAAAATATGCAGATATTTTCAATCATATTAGAAGCTATTTTAATAAAATACAACTAAGATACTAATTTAAAACGTGCCCCTATGTAAGAAGACTGTGGTAGAATGAAACAGAATTTAGGTCAAACAGTAATGATATAAAAGCTACAAAATAAAATATTAATGTCGATAACCAAACCAAGATTTCAGAGATTATAATTTAAAGGATAGTGTATAGCAAAAATATAGTTAAATAACAATTACTAATTGTGCTCTGAGAAGCACCTAACTGCAACAAATAAAGTATGAGAATGGAATAGTTAGAAACATGGTGCGTATGTTCTGAAATCACAGAATACAGGGCTCTAGACACTTTTGATAAAGAATCTATAATAATAAACATGGAAATAGAAATCATTGTCTTATAAATCCACCAATGCATCAAGCATATGCATGCAAATATTGGATATTTGATCAAAAGGTATGTATTTTAGTACAAATATCCAGCAAGAAATCTGGATCATAGATGGATAATAAATGGAACTGTGAATTAGATACAAACTTCCACTAGCAAAGAATAAATTTGGATAGATTTAATTTGCATTTGATGATACAAGAAAGAATAAGTGACCTTTGTAGAAATGATTTACAGAACAAATAAATGAGTCTCATGAAATTTCAGACAGAAAAAAATGGGGATATGATTCATTTTGGTCAGCAAAATAAGCAAAGTATTTGCCTGAGTCTTGAAGTAAATAAGAAAGCAATTATGCAAGTTGGAACTAATGAGCAAAGAAATGTAACCTGACAAAAAAGAGATCTAGGTAAACTGGAAGATGAAATTTCTATTGACAGTATGAACAAGGAGCAGTTACAATTGAATATTAAATGAATAAAGCAGTAGGAAAACTGGTATAAGGTAACAAAAAACAGAAAAAGATGATTATATTATAATACATAAAAGCAGATCAATATTTCAGGCTTTTAATTATGACAAAATCTTAGAACATGCCAAGAGGGATTGATAGATTAATTTATAATTGATTCACGATGAACAGTATATCTAGTATAAGATGAGCATGGTGCCAAATGCCATAATCTGAGCACTTGAGAGTCTGAGACTGGAGGATCACAGTGAGTTTAATGTCAGTTTGGGCTATATGCTGACTTCAAGGTCAGCCTGAACTACATGGCGAGACCCTGTCTCAAAACACACACACACACACACACACACACACACAACCAGTATGTCTGGAGAATGTGTTTAATGATCTGATTATGCTCTGAGTAATCATAGCAAAATACAGATATCACAGTCTACAAAACGTAACAGAAATGGAAAAACATAATGCATTCTTAAAAAACAGTTTGCCTATTTTTGTTTTTATTTATTAATTTTTCAATTAAAAGAAAAATTAGTAGAATTGAATATGTACAAGAAAAGATAACTATTAAAGTCACAATCGTGAAGATGAATACATCTTAAATTTTATCAGCTAATGTATTATACATATTGCATTTTCAAGAGCCTTATTCTAATTGAAAAATAAGGGAGTGGGAAAGATAACATCTTATTATATCTATAATATTCCCTTAGAAGTTTAGGGAAATTATCAATCATCTGATAGGACAAGAAGAATGACTGAAAGAGCATAAGTTTATGTTCTACATACTCTGAAATAGTTAGAATTCTGTGTCTGAAGAGCACTCTTGTTCTCTTAAATACACAAAAATCTCCTAGCACTCTTAAACGAAACGTATCATGCTTCTCTTATTAGGACTGCATTCCCTTTGCATTCCATTATACATATGCTGCTCAAATCAGTTAAAAGGACTACAATTATTTGTAATACATAGCATAATTTAAAATCTACTACTCAAAAACTATGAATTTTCATTGCTAGACTAGTGATACTCCTATGCCATGATGTAAAATATAGTTCATATACTCTAAAGAACTGTTTATTCCTCTTTATCCATTGTTTTGAAATTTTATCCTTTGTTTTAATCTGGTACAAAACATATTTGACTTACTTTGTACCTGTAATCTTATCTATCAGTTTCCATCTACATATGATTATTTAATTCCTAATTTCTTTTGTGGCTACAATGTAGAAAGTTTATCCTGCTACTGATAACATTAAAAGTACAGCAAGATAAAGCCATGTTTATTTTTTTAACTGAAAAACAAGTAAGACATATTCCAAAAAGTGGAAAACACTGAAAGCAATCCCTAATTTTTCTCAGAATGTATGATTTTCACTTTCGGTAAGGATGAAGGATTTCTTTTTTACCAATTTTTGAAATGTCAACATGAAACCACAATTTGTTTTGTTCTGTTTTTGGTATGAAGTATCTTTATTTTATCTGCCTTTGGAAGAGTAGTTTTGTTGTAAAACTTGTGTCAACATTTTTTTGTTGTTTTATTTTTTCCTTTTACTTTAAAAAATTTTATGGTCTCATTCTATTGTTTTCTTTTTGGCCTTCATACTCTTAAAGATAAATCAAGATATGGTCTTATGTTAAGCATATGTAGAGGACGTTTTGTGTGTTTTTACTCTTTTTTATATTACTGGTTGATTGTGATATGTTTTAATGCAGTTTTATTAAAAATGATCTTTACTTAATTTTTATTAGTAATTAAAATTAGAAAATGGTTATTTAGTTTCCAAACTTTTGGAGAATTTGAAAGTGCCATGTTGTTACTGTTTTCTAATTATTTCTTCTGTAATATTCATTTTTAAAAATACATAGAGTAGGAATTTTATTCTATAAAATATAGTTCAGATTTCTGGAAGTTTTGTTGTTTTAGGGTTAATTCTATTTCTCTGCTGACATTTTCTTTCTGTTTATAAATACTGTTTAAAATTTTGAACCCTCTAGCATTCAACCTGATTACTTAGTTGTTAACTTCTGTATTATTCATTTTAGGGAATTTTTCTCTTCTCTATTTTTCTAAACACTGTTAATAGATTTTGTGATTATGTTATGTCTACTGAATCTTATTTTATAAAGGTGTATTTGAAATTTTTTTAGAGATTCTTATTTGGTAATACTCCTCCGAAGAGTTTGTACTTTTATTAATATAATTGGCCAGTTATGTTACAAATTGACACTCTTAAATTGTGAAAAAATGTTTTAGGCTTTGTAAGACTGTGATAGGAAATCTGACAGTTATGAAAATCCTTTAACTTGATGGGAATTAAACTTCTCTGCACATTATAGAAATCAAGAAAAAGCAAGGAATTTTATGCACATGTTGGGCCTCACTAGTTCTAACACTTCTTTTCTTGGATTTGCCTACACAATTTCAAATATCTCTAAGAGTCCAAAGTTTTCTTTCTGTCAGCCTAGGCTAAGAAGCCTGCAGATTTATGCATGAGTTTGTTCTTAATTAGAACAGGTGCACTGGGACATGTCTTTAGGGGAAAGGGCTTATAAATGTACATATTATACAGTGTACTCTTTGTCTTCATATAATTCAAATTCCACTTTTCTTGTTTCCTTCTGATTATTCCCTAGATTCTTCAACATTTTTCCCCAAATTTAATTCTTTCATTAGTCCCCTTTGGAAATTCCAATATATTATTACCTGTCATGGGCTGAAATGTATTTTCTAAGCTGCATTCTTATTGCAATGATGCATTTGCCATTTAGATCAGGTAACTCTTAAACGCTAAAATATTTAGTCTCTGGATATTTACAAAACTTGTACTGGGTATATAGTATTTGGATTCTTGATTAAGATAGTAAAATTAGTAAAGAAGATGTTATTTCCATTGTGACAATATGTTTCCAAGGAATTTTTAAATTCATTTTGTATTTACTTCAAAAATTTTAAAAACCTATTTATCTTCTTTCTTTTCAAATAACAAAAGTACTCAAAAATTGTGAGTAGGATATTTCTACAATATGAAAATGTTTCCAGATGCCCAAAATTATATTATAAAAGTTACCTTGAAAGTACTTGCAATTTAAATAGAATGATATATTTACATTGGTTGAGTTTTAAGGTGAATACCTTTGTAAACAGCATTTAATAATATATTTTCTCTGCCGTTGTATGTTTTATTTCACACATATATTTTATGGAAAAATATAATTTCCTACTTTCAACCCAAGAAACTTCCACCCACATACATGCTATTATTATTTTTTGTTTTGCTATAACTGTACAGTGATTTTACTGTTAGTACCTTCACCAAGATAAAAATAATTGCATATATTCAACGTTTCAAATACATATTATTATGTAAAAAAAGATTTTGTTATTCATTTTAATCATTATTCCTTTTTTCCAAATGAGTTTTTAGATTCTTTTGCAGCTTATGATATACATTTTACTCACGTCTTATCACGTCTACATTCACACTTGATTTATTTCTTTTTTTTTCTGGATAGGGATGGATCTAACACTGGATATTTTTATAATTTGTATTATAATATTTCCTGATAACTACTGCTGATATACTGCAAGTAAAATACATGAAAATTTGCTGAATTTTTAAATGGTAAAATTTAATAAATAAATCCAGAAACAAAGGTATCAAATAAATAAAATCATGTATACTATTTTTTCTTTTTCATACTAGTATTTTAAAAACAATTTCAATTCTCAAAATTACTAGTACAAAAAAATTACTCAAATATGAAATTCATTTTATAGTTTTGAAGTGTGAAAATAAGCGAAGTAATATGCTTTTTATAGTTTCATAAGTATAATGAAAATGATAGATAATTGAGTTTATATGTTGTTAATCATCATTTTCCAAAAGTCACAATAATTTGTTTTGAGAAATATATGAGAAGTTTCTCTATAAGTTATCTCTGTATATATTTTCATAAAGAAAAATGATGTAACTCTTAAGAATAGAGAACGTGGAAGAAGGTTGGCCAGATATAGTTTCACTTCACTACTTATCCACAATTGTGTTTCCAGTATTGAGTGCTTTAGTTTTGTTTTACCAATATGAGAATGATCATGGTATTTCTGTTGTATATTGTCACAAGTTTTAGATCCATACATATATTCAAATTTCAGTACAGTACTCAGCAGAGTTTACCAATCATAGAATTATTAACTGTTGATTTAAATGTATATATTATCATAATAAATTGTCTATAATATTGATTAAGCTTAGATTTTAATTATATATAGTTATGAATGTAAGATGATACATTATGCATCAAATTCTGATGTAAGGTCCTAGTTAATACTGTTCTTGTAAAAAGGTGTCTCACATGCTGACAAAGAAAATGTAAATAATATATAAGAAATAAAAAAAGGGATATGAAAGTAAAGAGTAATGAGCAAATCAGAATGATTGACAAATGTGTTAAAAGCAATTAAAATATGTTAATAGTGAAATAAATTCAGAAGCGCTAATACTTCAGGTTCTGTATAATAAAATATCCAATGGAATGCATATTCAATTATAAGAGTGGATTTGTTAGATTGGCTATACAACCAGAGGCTGCAAGTCTCACAGGAGCCACCTACAGGCTCGTGGTCTGCAAACTAGTGACTGATCAGTCCAAGAAGCTGGAAGCCTCAGAACCTGAAAGGTCTCCGGAGAGTTGCTGGTGCGAGTTCACAACAAAGACCAAAGAACCTGGAGTCTGGTATCTAAGTAATGAAAACAGGAAAAGAAACATGCATTCAAGAAGAATCAAGTGTGTGTGTGTGTGTGTTTCTCTTTTTCCTTTTTTTTTTTTTTTCTTTTTTCTTTTTTGATCTATCAAAGACACAGTCCACTGGAAAGTGCCACTAACATTCAGGGCAGTTCTTTATCCCTCAATTCACTGGCTCAAGTGCCATTCTTTTCCTGGAAAGTCCCTCAGAGACACATGCAACCAGGTCCTTTACCAATTTATGGAGTGTACCACAATCTTGTCAAGCTAACAGATTAACTATCACACGCTTATCCCTTTATGCTTAATATTTGGAGGTAAAAATTGAAGAGTCAATAAAAAATCATTTGTTCCTAAGCATTTAGAAAAAAGTATTCCCAAATGTCGCTGATGATCTCATAGTGAGAAATTCTCTGAAAGTTTAATTTTACATGTATAAAATTAAAACACACATATCCTGCCAAGTTTTCTTGTTTTTAATACTTGCTCAATAGCATTTACCATATAAGGCCTCTTACCAGTGATAAACACTATCTCTGAAAAGACACTCTAGAGTGTCTAAGTAGTACTGCATGGCTCTGACCACGTCCCACTAGTTGATTATTTTTAACTGACTTTCCTTACTGTTACTCTTTAATTCAAAGAGCATACAGAGCACACAGTTTAGCAGAAGTTGGTAGTCTTCCTCTTCAAAGATAACACAGATAAGTTTTGGAACTTCAGTAAAATTGGAAATTAAAAGTAAAAGCGTTCATATGCAAGACTGTGTTCAAGAAGTCATGAAGAAAAAGAAAGTAGATTTTGTTAAAGAAGATAAAAGAGTGATTTTAAGCCGGTTTAACAACCTTTTGCTCTCAGTGAAGTATAAATTAGTTTACAAGGAAATGGGACCTCATTTAATATATAATTGTAAAAATCTAACTTCCACAGATCAAATGTTCTGTGTAGAAAAACTGGTAATTCATATGTTCTTCATGGGGTACATAGTACAATATTTATTATTTATCATAAAGTTAAACATCAAATCTCCAATGGAAATGAAATGTAACTCCTGGCTATGCAGAAAGAAATATGCAATAGGCATAAATATATAAAATGTGCTACTGTTAATTGCTCCAAAAGGCAAACAATTCATATCTGTCTTAAAATATTGGATAAAAGTAATTGTGTATTTAGTATATTCATGCAATGGGGTAGAATTTGTTAATAAAATGATGTTCTCTTTGCATATGCAAAAATATTATTCTCCAAAAAGCACCGTGAGTGAAAAATGAAACAAACTAAACTTTGTAGTATATAATTCCATTGACATGGGTTATAATCACAAATAATAATATTCTGTGATGGCATATAAGTCCCCACTCCAGAAAATTATATGTGTATAATGTTATTAGCAGACATTAGTTCTATAAGCTTTTGAAAATTCACCTTTACTAAAATCCTCTCTAGAAGAATTATTACATGAGAAAATGTTTCCTAAACTATTCTTTGAAATTTATCACTAATATTGGGGGAAATACAATTTTAGAATCAGCATCTAAATAATTTTATAAATAGTAGCATAGAAGGAATAAGTAGTGCTGAAATGATTATAAGCACATAAAAAATTGTGACTAACAATAACACCGGGATTTTGCTTAACTAAATGCATAATATCTTATGTCACATATGAAATTTTAATGGCTGATCATTTTGTTTGTTTTTGTAGGAAAGTGGGTACAAATGTTGATGTACTGGTTTCCCACTATAGATTGCTGAATACACAACTAAATCATCTTTTTTTAACTGTGCAACTAACTTACAAGGTAAGCATGATTGCAATTGGCCTATGTTAAACATTTAGATTTAGATTTAGGAACTTTCTTGTGGTCACAAGTCTGATAACTACAGATCCAAGTTCAGAATCCTAGGATCATAATTCCAGAATGTCCAATATTAAGTAATACATTGCTGATATTTGTACTCCAAAATGATATTATGGATAAAAAGATTGATACGACTCTTTGAATATGTATTGATGTTCTGAAATCTAAAATTTTTTTCTTTGATGTTGTAAACACATTTGAAATATAACATCTGGAAAATAATATGAAAAGCAAGAGCAGTTTTGTAGATTGAAGTGTACATTCTGCATTTGACTAATATACTGGCTTCTTAAAACATAGTACATCCATATTTTTGTCTTGTGGCCATATATATTTTCTTCCATATCTTTATCTAGATGAATATGTGTACCATGTAAAAAAACTTCTCTGCAATATTGTCTGAAGTTTATTATGGAATTATTTTGTCAGTCTAATTAATGCATTTAATGATATGTGTAGATTATTAACATATGTTGGAAAGCTGACATTAATGCTCCAAATCAGCCTCTAAGGAAATGTCCAAACATAGATGATTCCGACATTTTTATGACAAATGTTTCATACAAAACATTTTAAAATAAGCTGTCAAAATTGTAAAGCATAATGATGAAACCCATCACATGTTATTTTTTTAAGTAAATACATTAAGTATTTATTTCTTATTATATATTCACACAATGTTAATTCTGGACATTACAAGATCAGTTTAATACATTGCAAAAGGTCACTTTTTCAGAAATGCATATATAAAGACATACATATTTGGGAAAATTCTTCTTTGGAGGTTTTCAATGTTTGCTGCAAAAGATATGTTAATTTATTCATCATATTTTTTATAATAGCCTGAGGTTGCACAGCCTGACAAATTTCATTTTCACAGGCAACATGAATTAATAAGAGAATATGTTTTAAAATTATGTCAGGCTAGTTACTTTCTGATACAAGCTATAAGTCTCATTGCAAAATGCAAAAACCTTGCATATCTAGAAAAAATGTATATTTACTATCAAAATAATAATTCCAATTCAAGTGTATGGATTAAGTCCACCACACATTCTTTGTGTTCTCATGTTGAAATTCTAAAATTACTATAAAAATTCTTAAATATCAACATTAGAAATCTTTTAATTGTTCTAATCAATAACCCATGCAACTCATTGTTGCAGAGAATACATGAAGTTCAGCTAAGCCTGAAAAGAGAGCCGTCATTTCAAAGATTTAGCAAAGCATATTAGCAATTACTGCTGTGGAGCTATTTTTGAAAGTTAAATACAAAGTGAAGAACATTAGTAAAAAGCAAGATAACTTTATTGTCACTGTGCTGTAGGCAACAGGTGCTTAAAAGTCCTGTGTTCATCACAAAAGTAATAGCAATTCTAATGTCTATTTCAAAGTGGACACACAATTTGACAATTGCACATGAAGATAAGAAGCATGGCTGCTATTATACAAACATAAAAAATGAAGGAGAAATCTACATTATACAGTTGTGAAGACAATTTGTGAAGAACATGAACTGAGAAATTGTAAAAAATGTTATTATTCATATCAATATTCTAAAGAAAGAGCAAGATGAAAATAGCTGAACAATATTTAACAAATAGAAAATTATAAATAGTTCCAGAATGTGACCTGAACAGAAAAGTTAAGAGACATTGAGAATGGGTCCCTAAATTGAAAAATCTGTCAAAAATGCAGTAGAGAAAAAAATTAGAAAATACTTTTAAGGAAAAGAAAGAATAGATCAGTAAACGAAAAAAATTACATAACCTAGTAATTTCCATCACAAATGTTTAGTTTAAAAAGCACTTAAGAAGAAATGACTATGGTACCAATTGCTCACTAGAGTGTATAATTAAAAAAAATTCCACCCCAGTAATAACATGAACATTTTGTTTAAAGAATCAAATAAAAAGCCCATCAACATAAAACTGTCAAATTATGCAAGATAAAGAATGATAATACTAATAGTGGATGTTTTGTAACACATTCAGAAAGCTGAAAAGTAACTTTAAGGACAGATATTTCACAAACTTATTTGGCTATTTAAATGGTATAATGTTTAGACATACAAAGACTCATAACTTTCCCATTTGCATAGATTCTTTGAAAGATTAAGTAGGAAATGTAATATATCAAGAAAGAAAAATATTCCCAGAGAGCTAAATATATCATAGTACAATGATACACATACCCATGTTTATGGCCGTACAATTCATAATAGTTGAATGTTGGAGACAGTCTATATGCCTATCAAATTATGAATGGATAAAGACTATGTACACAATGGAATACTACTCTGCTATAAAGGATAAGCTTGGGTCATTTGTAGGAAATGTATGTTAATGTTCAGAGAAATAAATCAGTAGCATAAACTTAAATGCCTCATGGTTTCTCTTATACAAGAAACTCAAAATGATAATACAGACCAAAATAAATATTAGGAACCTTCTGGGATAATCTGGAGAGTGGCCAGTATCCTGCTAGTTTACAAAACAGGAGGTAAAGCATGCTAAGCAGTGTACCCACTGCATTCTCAGCTTGCCCATTAGCTGGTGACTGAGAGACAGCCTGTGACAGCTCTTGGGTGGATGGCAGCAATCCCTCTTCCCCACATCCTTCTCTAACTAGGATTTTCCCTCTTCTTGAAGGTGCCATGGCAGACCTGAGACTCCTGCTGAACCCCAGGATCATCAAAAAAGAACCAAGAAGTTCCCCCGGCACCAGACAGACAGAGATGTCAAAATTAAGCACAACTGGTGGAAACTCAGAGGCTGTGGCAAAGTTCAAGGGCCAGATATTGATGCCTAACATAGGTTATAGGAGCAACAAAAAGACAAGGCACATGCTGCCTCATGGTTTCTGGAAGTTGTTGGTGCACAAGGTCAAGGAGCTGGTGATTAGTCTCTCTGTAGCAAGAAGAAGCAAAAAGAATTGAGATGTGTTCTATATATTTACCAGCACCTTACAAGAAAAGTAATCATTATGTCATGCAAAGGTGTACTAATGAAAAACCAACCTGAAAATACTAAAAAAAAAAAAAAAAAAAAAAAAAAAAAAAAAAAAAAAAAAAAAAAAAAAAAAAAAAAAAAAAAAAAAAAAAAAAAAAAAAAAGAAAGAAAGAAATGATATAATCAAGCAGGAGAAGTAACTAAGAATAAGTGGATATATATTTTATATGTTAAAATTATAAAATGAGCTGAATAGGAATAAATTTCAGGGGCCAAGGTTATAGCTCAGACACACAAGTGCCTGCCTGTCAAGCATAACTAAGGTTTGATTCCCAGTACCAATAAATAAATAAATACATAAATAAATACATAAATAAATAAATTTCAGAAGAAAATGACCAGAAGTTATCAAAATACTATCATGAAGAAACAGGAATTCTTTTACTGAAAATAAAAATGATAAATATGTTTCATCAAATACAGCCACGGACATCTATCTTTCCATAATTTTTTTCATTATGCAAAAGTGCATTATATTTTCTGAATATATTTAATACAGACTTACTGTCTTGTAATTTTGTGCTGCTTTTAAATTGTTAATTCAGACTTTCTGATTTTTAGAAAACTATTTCTTAAAGAAGATTGACTTATAATAGACCAAGACCAAATAACCTTTCTTTTACAAAATTGGTGTTTCATTTCTGACAAAATTTTGGCTTAATTGGTTATATTTTGTCATTGCTTGATCTCACAATTTATTCTCAGATTCAATTAATCTGTTTTGGTGCATGTTGGATGTTTTAAGGCATTACTTGCTGCCTTACTTTTAATTTCTAACCATATTTTCAAATTGAGTGGCAAAATATGTGAAAAAGAGATGCACATTCACCTCTACTCAATTAGAATGACTCTGATGCTTTTAGCAATGATGCAATCAAATATGTGCATGTTCCTTTGCTCTAATTTATACCTAAATGTAAGCTCTTGTTGTTGAGAAGATAGCTCAAAAGACACACATTTCAAATTTCAAAGCACTTGAAAAGTCTTGCAACATGTTTGCATACTATAAATTATATATGTATGTTGTGTGTATATATATATATATTATATATATGATTTTTTTTCTGCTTTGGTGTAAGTACATACTAGTAATCAGTGCCATCAGTCAAAAACAGGAAAACAGATATACTGGAGTCATTTAGAAAGCTAGAGATAAGCGTGATTCCTAAGTGATACAGAAGTGCCTTCTAAGTGTCCCCCAAGTTATTAAGGGAAATGTAAGTATTACCAAGGAGGTCAGTCTGGCATCTTCTGAGGTGCTTACCAGACAAAATGAGGAGAAATACCTCAAATGCACACAGAATTCCTTGTACTACCTGATGTTGATTTGAAAGCATATGAGAGTTATATATTTTACTTGTGTATTTTGGCAGTTTTATTTTTAACGTTAGAAACATGCAGTTTGTTTAGAAAAACGAAACAAGTAAAAATTTTAAGAACAAGAAAAAGCGTTCATGTATAAGATTTTGACTGATCATTAAAATTTTAGTATCTTGTGTACTTGACCTTATCAGGGAATTTATCTTACAAAAAGTCAGCTTTTGTAGATCAAGTCACTGGATCTATTTTTACTTTTGTATATTTTGAATATAGATTTTAGTAAATTGGCAGGTACAGCTATGCTTTCGTTGCCTCCCTGTCCAACTTTCCTATTTGAGAATTAAACTAGGAAAAATAATGGTGCCCAGATAGTACCTAACAAAGTATTCTGGTAAATTCAGTCTGCTACAACAAAGCAATTTAGAATGTGTAATTTAATGAAAAACAAAATATATTGCTCCCAGATCTGGAGGCTGTAAAGTCCACAATCAAGAATGCTCCCCAAAGCCTAACATACTCAGACAGGGCTTTTGGCTTGTGACTAAATTATGGGCACAACAGAGTTGAGTTATTATTAGGTAGGGGGATCTGGTCTAAAACAGTAGGTCACTGGATGAGTCACCCAAAAGGGAATAGAGGTTCTCTCTCTCTCTCCCCTCCTTCTCTCTCTTGATCCTTGCTTCTCTCTTTGCTTCTGTGTCTCAGTAGAAAGGAGAATGACTTAGATAATGTTTTTCAGTGTTTGCTGAAGGTCTGTTTCTCCTACATAGTGCCTTGTATGTGTGCTCACACAGCAAAGGGGGCAAAAAAGCTCTCAAAACCTTTTATAAGGAAACTATTTTTCACTCATGTGAGCAAATCACTCAAGACCTGATCACCTTCCAACAACTCTATTTCTTAATACCACCACAATAGAGATTTCAACACATGGATGTTGGAGACACAAATTCAGGCAGCAGTGAAAGGATGCAGGAGATTAAAACATAAGATATTTTTGAGTGATTCCAAATTCTAAACCACTGCATTTAAATTCAATCACAAAGCATTACCCTTGCTGTACTGTGAAAGAGTGATATTATGTAGGCATTAGAGCAATGTCAGATACGTCCTAGAGAATTAGGAAGAGATAAAATCTTGGAAAAACTTACATTTATAAAAATATATTGAATCTCAGCTTGATGACTTTGAAACTCCTGGAGTGAGTAGTAAAACATCTAAAATTATCATAATTGATCTGAACTCTAAGAGATATATACTGTATTTTATTCTGAATACAACATTTTGTGATTTCTAAATTCATACTACTTTAAATTACTTAATTTGTGCACATTTCATATATTTCCCAGAATGTATTGACACCTAAACTATAATTTTCATTTATAAAAATATGAGATTAATTCTTACTATAGAAACAATGTGTCTTTTCTTTATTAATTACTTAGCCTCCTATATTGCCTGAATATATGTTTATCCAAATTCATTTTGTTTCTCTTTTTGAATATATATTGATATATTCAATGTACTGCATTCTAAAAATAAAACTTCTTCTGCCTTACCACTTATAGTTTTCTCTTTGATTACCCTAATAGTTGATTTGGAAGCTTTACCCATTTCCAATACAGCACTAATACTATAAATTTATCATATTAGCTGTGGCCCCCAAATTTCATTTTACAGAATTTAGTTCAGTATAATTTGCACTATTCAGTTTGAGGTATTCATTGACCCAAGAATTACTTAGACTTATTCTGGAGATCATTTAAACATATCATTTTAAACATTTGAGGCATTTTCAAACCCTCTTATTTACTGATTTCTAATTAAGATTTATATGTGGCAAGAAAGCATAGTTGATGTATTTTCAAATTCTGTAAATTAATTTATAATTAATGTAAAATATAGTTTATCCTGAAAAATGTTCATGTGCCTAGAAAAGACAAAACCATTTTTTTCCCATATGAAGAGTTTTCTACAAGATTCCAGTAGTTTAATGTTGCTCAAGACTTTTATATCCTTATCAATTCCTAGATCATGGGACGGATTAACTAATGGTGAACTTGCAACTCCCATCTAAACTGAATCGGCGTGGTTCTGGGTGTGGAAGTCTCACCCGAGGACTCTTGCCAACTGCAGAACTGGGGTGGGGGGGAGATGGTAGAATGTTGATCCTCCTGGAGAAGCTTGTCATGCTGGTTTTCCTGATATGAACACAGCTGTGTTCATCATCAGAAGAGCCTTAGTCCTCCCTGTTGAGAAGGATGGGCTGCGGTTTTGGAGGAGCTCTGGTCCTTACCTTGAGCATCACTTCCTGGTTGCAGTGCAGATCCCTCAGCGTGCAGGCACAGATTCTTCATTCCTCTGGCACAGACTTTTTAACTTTCACACGGGCCTTTGGCCTTCCCAGTGCAGATCCTTGATACAGACTTGCATGAAACATCATTGTGGGCTCTAGGAATTTAAGGATATTGCCACATGCGCTATGACTCCACGTGGACTTGTGTAAAAATGTATTGCTGTTGGATAGAGGCCCTAAGCTGGATTCTCTGGGTCTCAAGTACCTGGATAGATCTCTCGCACTCTTCTGCATTTGTCTTTTTGAGTGAATATTATAAAATAAATGTACAAATTGACCGTATTAAATCTATTTCCTTGCAAACACTTACTATAACAGATTACTTTCTCTGAAAAAAATTGAGGGAAAATTTTTTCAATATCCATTCATAATTGTAGACTCATTTGTACATTATGGCTTCCATTATTTTTCTTCATGTATTCTGTGGTATGTAACACATGATTCTCTGTGTTAAAATATACCCACATTTAACATTGTCGTATCAACTTGATAGTTCTTTGAGAAGTTATCTTTCTTGTTAAGCAATAATTCAACACCAATAGTATTTCTTGCTGGAAAATACATTTTTTTATTTGCATGGCTCTCAAAATTTATTTTTAACTAGTGTATTAGTCATATTCCTTTTGCTATGACAAAATTACGCTCATCTGGAATTAAAGGAAAAAAGCATTATTTTGTCTCATGGTTTTAGAGGACTTCGAGACTAGTAGATGATTCCAAGGCAGAAATGGCATGAGGAAGGGGTCAGAGAGAAGAAGAAAGGAAAGTTTCTCTTCTGTGGTAGCCAAGATGCAGAAAGAGAAGCTCAGATCTGGTGAAAAGAAAACTCCCTGCAGGTCAGGTCCTCACTGACCTCCCTCCTTTGACCAGGCCCCTTCTCCTAACAGCACACGCAGTCATAAACACATCAGCAGATTCCACTGACTGATGAGTATACCACTGACCTGATCTAATCACCTTCCAAATGTGCCCCCCGAAGCACATAAGACTTTTGGGGAACATTTTAGTTCTAAACCATCACTTTCTAACTCATAGAACTTTTTCCATTCTTTTACTTTTTAAACACTCTCTGCTTATATATTTAAAGATATATTTTCATAGATAGCATATTTTTCTTACAGTTTTATGCATTCTGACAATACATATCTTTAAAATGATGTGTTTAAAACATTAGTATTTAAAGTGTAGGTTTCTTTTTTTTTTTTTTTAAACAGTTTTCCTAAAAGAGTCTTCTTGAGATCAAAGGTAGTATGTGGCTAAGCTGGCTGAAGAAATAAGCAGGGCCTGTTTATTACAAAATCCCAGGATGCACCGAACAGTGCTCAGGACCACAAGGGTAGAGTTTGTCATGAGTTTCCATGAGGTGTGCATGACATGTAAGGACACAGACACCACGAGGAGCTCATTATTGTGCCTCTTCATGGTAGCTCACTCTGTGCTTATTTTTGTTCTGTTTCTCCTGTCCTCTTTTGTTTGGTCCAAGTTGACTCTGCAGAGCCAGTTTTTTTCTCACTCCTTTGACTCCTCGCTTTTCAAATAAACTTTTGACACTGTTTTTGCCTTATCTCCTTCTATTCTGTTTGAGCCAAGAAGGACCTGGAATATGTTCAATTCATGAGCCATTTCTAAAGGAACTACCTGATAATGTTAGGCCTTTGTCTTCTAGTTTTCTCAGTTTATTTTCTCACACTGTTTTATTGCCTGTGTGCATGCCTTTCTTAGATACTTCACAGGCTTAATGTTTGAATTGTTGGTTCATCTATGGTGTAATTTATTATGATCAACCTCCAAAGAAGACTTTGGTTTGCTCCTATCTTATGCATGGGAAACACTACCAATTGATTAATCTTATTTTCAAAGACTTGAAACTTGTCTTCCTATTTCTCTGATTGGACAAGATTATTAACTGGCTTTGTAATTAATTCATGCAGTCTGCATATAAAATCCAAGAAAAGAATTTGATTTTGATAGTCTACCATAGTCATTGCTGCTCCTACAATATATGAGTAATGCTATACGGTGAAGACTGTCCCGTGGACATTTAGTAGATGACATTTGTCTATTCCTTTTGAAATTCTTCGCAAACTTGAGTATTCAGCCAAATGACAACAGACTTTTTTAAGAAACTGAGTTATAGCTGTTTGTTTTGCCTTCTGATATTCATTCATGGGTCCTCAAGCATAATTACTGTATTTCTATGCCAATGCATCATGGTTCAAAGACAACACCAAGTAATGGCTGTAACAAAAATTAGATTTATCATACTTGCTGATAATTACTAGAGCCAAGTACTTATTTCAGGGATTTATTTTTTTGCCTTTTGTTTACCAATGTGATGCCATAGTTAGGTCAAATTACCTGAATTCTGAGATGGATTTTAAAATGCATTGTAAGTTATCATGGTGGATTGATAACTGGTGGTCAATTTGTAATACCAACTGAACTGAATCCCCATGGTGCTGAATGTGGATGGCCCACCTGAGGATTGTTGCCAACATAAAAAGGAGAACTGGAGAGGAAGAAGCACTGTTGTTGGTTCTCCTGGTTGTTGTTGGTTCTGTTGCCACTAGTTCTCCTGAATGAGCTTGTCAAGCTTCTTTCCTGATATGAACTTGGCTGTTCTCATTGTCAGAGGAGCTTGGGGCCTTGTTGTTACTGAGAATGGCTGTGGTTCACTTTGGGGTATTTCTGGTTCTTACTTTGAGCATTGTTTCCTGACTTCAAAGGGGATGATGATTTACTGTTCAATCTCTTGGAGAAGTTTGTCACGCTGGCTTCCTGATATGAGCTTGACTATTTTCATTGTCGGAGGATCTTGGGACTTCGTAGTCCCTGAGAACGGCTGTGGTATTTTTCAGGGGAGCTCTGGTCCTTTGAGCGTTGCTTCTCGACTCCAGTGCAGAACCCTCAGCCTACTGGCACAGACCCTTCGTCCCACTGGCACAGACTTTCTAGCTTCCACCACTGAGCTTTGGGCCTTCCCAGCACAGATCTGTGAAACAGACCTACATGAGTCATTGTTGTGGGCTCCAGGCCTGCAGTTGCACTCATAGGAGGCATTGTCATGGGCTCTAGGTCTTCAGCTTGATTCATGGAGGGTGTTGCCATGGTATCCAGGCCCTCAGTTGGATTCTTTGGGTCTTAGTGTGTTGACAGATATTCTGCATCTTTCTTTGGTATTTGACTCCTTGGGTGACTATCATAAATGATACTATAAATTATGTGTCCTGTATTGTCTTGTTTTCCTTACAAACTCTGATTACAAGGGTTATATTTTGATGGAATTTAAAGTTCATATTATTTAGACTAGTTTAATATTATATTTAAACATCAAATATTAGTCATTCAGTTATCAATCTCACGTATTTTAAAATGTTGCATAATTATATTTTTCAGAATAATTCCACTTACACACTGGATGAATAAAGTATTGATAATTATGTTTTTGTTGAAGTAAAAAAGTGTTCTTTTGGCTGAATGTTTTGAATGTATGAGAATTTTCTATGTACTATATCATTTGTTAGCCTGAAATTAATTTATTTTAAAGGGGCTCATCATTTAAAATGCTAGCTTAGAATACAACAAAATAATACCACAAATACAAAAGTACATTGTATCAGTAATAACACTGGTTGTTGTTATTGGTGGGAATAATAATGTTACATAAAAAACACAAAATTATGCATACTAAATAGGGGTTAATTTGACAAATAATTTTGTTTTTTATGTGCAATAGAAAAATGCTTATCTGCTTACCAAAATCTATTTTCAGATTATCATTATATACACAAAAACTGTTTCTTTGACAAACAGTAAAGGTAGGACAATTGGGACTGAGAGATCACTCGCCTCCACCGACTTGAATTGGGGAATCCCTCAAGGCCAGTCTTCCTTCCATTATTCTAAGAAAGGCAAAAATAAAGGAACAAGGTCCCAGGATATCTCTAAAGCTCCAGGACAGAGCTCATGTGTGTTGGATCTTGTGGCCTGACTTTCAGTAAGATTTTTCACACTCAAATCTTATTAAATTTTTATAAATATGGATTGCATCTCATGTACGTAATTTAATCACAATGAATGCTGGGAAAGTCCTGCACATTAGAAGCACCTGAAGATGCTTCAGCACCCTGTCAGTCATTCCTGACAGTCATACCCATGAAACCAATGAGGGACATCAAGGCTGGATATACATCTTTTCAATCCAAAAGCTACATTTAACTATATTTGTGCTGTTTACTTTCCTGTCATGCTGGCACCAGTTATCTGTTAGTGCTACATTTTTGTAGGCACAGCACTTCCTTGAGCACATCTTTCTGCAATCTTCATAAATTTAGCTGCTTTTTCTTTTAGCACTGGATGTACAGTTTCAATTCTTTGGTCATTGTACACAAGAGTCTAGCATCTATCTGTCAGATCTAACATGTAGCATCACAAGGACCAAATTACCCATCCTCCTTGCAAATAGATAAGGTCAAATGACATGCCTGACCAATAAAAAAATGACAAACCTAAGATGTTAATTGTGACAGATTTAATGTTTTTGTCCCCGAAATATGTAACATATTGAATAATAAATTGTCAGGTGCATGGATGATCTGATGTACTCTAGGGTACTGCAAATAACTTCCCATATATATCTTTAGATATAGATATAGATATAGATATAGATATAGATATAGATATAGATATAGATAATTTTTTGTTGTTGTTGTTGTTCTGGGAGTTCAACTCAGGACTTCACCCTTGCCAGGCAGGCACTGTGCTGTTGAGCTACACCTCCAGTCTTTCCTATACTTATAGAACACAAATGTTTTCAGTTTCTATGTAAGAATACTGAAAAACAGTGGGGAAAATGTATAATTTATCAGTATATTAGAAAAATGCAAAGCATTTAGTTTTGTCTCCATGTTAATATATTTAAAATGTATTTCAGGATTTTATTCAAATGAACTTTTCATCTTTCTATGAGTTTTCTTCTTTTATCTATTTTCTATTAGGCATGAAAGAGCCAGTTCTTGGTTCTAATTCTAAGCATGATATATATCAAAACATTACCATGTTGATATTCATGATTCCATTTACGATCGAAGAAATTATTCTTTAGTTTAAACAGAACAAAGCTTAATACAAGACATACAGTATTTGAACTTATGAAATTATTGAAAACATAGAAAGATGTGTTAAGATGGGAGAAGGAGGTCCAGAAATGAGTCTTATCAATACTGAAGAGCTGACTCCTTAAGAAAACAAGCCACTTTTGCCTCATCTCATTCCAGAATTAAATGCCAGGTGCTCCATGTAGCAAGGAAGGAAAACCGCTAGGATTTTGTTTCTAAGGCATATTTAGATGTACTAAAATTTAAAATCTTAAAGCAGCTGATTTGTCTGTCATTTCTTTGTGCATTTAGTTGAGTCCAAATGTAACTGCATTAATCTGAAAACATATGTAAGTGAAAGAAATTCACTTTTGGATTTTCAGTGTAAATTCTCCAGAAAAAACATACTAGAAAGAGTTTGGTATGTATGAGAATGAAGCAATCAATTGTAACTGATATTAGTTGAAAAATAATTGACAATGAGTATAGACAAGCTTTAAGCACAAGGATAATAGTATGTAAAAGGGGTCTATAACTTCTTCGTCCAAAAGCATTACTGCGGCAAGGAATTTACTAATCAGAATGGCTAGATACATCATATACCTTATGAACATCTAATTGAAATATCATAGATGAATACTTTTAATTTTCTTCTGCCTTCCCCTGATTATTTTCAATCTGTTATTTTGTTTTATAAACTTATATTCGCCGGCATTGCTTTATACTAGTCATCCAATTTACATGTTTATTCTTTATTTCATTTAAAATAAGGATTTTAACTGTGTTTCCTGGAATTAACCTCCACCCTATTATTTTTAGAAATGAAAGTATGTGTCAATTTTAGGCCACTGGTATTTCAGACTCTTCAAACTATGCAATTTATATTACTTATAGAAAATAGAGTCTTATTCTACATGATTATGGACTCAAATAATATAAGGAAAAAACAAAGTAGACGTCTATCAAATGTCAGAATAATGGTCACTTCTGAGAAGCAATTTCAATTGTCTTTGTCTAACAATACCAGTATTTAAAATACACATCAAAAAATAGCATGCCAAGCCAGCAATTATATTAATGGTTTATATTAACTTGAAAAAATAGGCCCATAGCAAATATAAATTTAAATCTAATAGTAATTGTCAAAGAAATTATAAAAAGGAAAACAAAATAAAAAAATACATTTTACATATTTTAATATCCACATATATAAAGTATTGAAGTAAACAACTGTAGTCCTTTCCTTTTTAAATCTTATGGTCACATTTATAGCGAGAGTTATCTAACACAAATATACTTTTAATGTCCATTGTTGTGTGAAAAGATTTTATAGTGGAGTGTATGTGTGGAAAACTCTTAGATATAATTTCAAGTGAAGTGTAATAGAAAGCCAGAAGTCTTTGATAAAAGTCATTTATTGAGAGTCACAGAATGTCACTGAAAATGTGAGTTAGTCAGGCATGCCCACCAAAACAAGGACAGAGTCTATGGTGTAACAGTAAGATAAAGAAATAATTGATTTTGGAGTTAAGCTACAGTAAGCATAATGAAAAGGGTTAGTTGAGTATGTCCTGGGAGATTGGATGCTCAGAAATATATTAGTGCAAATTGTTATCCATGAGTGATTTTAAATACGATAATACATAACAATACACAATATAGTGATCATTGTTGATTTTCTATCATCTTTTTTGAAATTCTATATCGTTTTTATTGTTTTATTTTTATTATTTTGTTTTCTTTTAATCTCTTTAAAAATATGATGACAGAAATGATGAGCCAAGAATATAATGGAAATAAGGCAGAGAATATAAAAATACCTGTGAATTAAGGAAGAGATGGTGAGTTGTTCCCACTGTTTGGGCCACTGACTTCACAGGAATTTGCAGTAGATTACAAGGCAGTTCTATAAGGTAACTGTAAGTGTGGCTACTTCCTTCTACTGTGATTGCATCTACCTGTGCAGGTGTTATACAAGTGTTTCTGCATGGGTGCGCAGAAGCATTTCATTATTTGTAGAAATTTGAATTTTCTAACCAGAGAATCCAAGGCAATCAATTTGGAAAGCAATTAGATTTAATATTAGAGCTCCACAAGGGAACCAGATACAATGTCTACAAACAAAAATCAATACATATTTTTCTGTATCCCAGCAATAAGCTATTAGACATAATGAAAAAAGTCCCATTCACAATAAAAATCAAATTGAAAATGCATCTAACATACCGTAAAGAAAAAAGAAAGACAACATAATTATAAGAACCTATGCTAAATTGCCGAAGGAAAAACATTTATGTAAATGTCATTAGTAAGTAGGAGACTTTAATATGTATTTATAATGATGCAACAATTTACAAATTTCTAAAAAATCTAATAATATGCCAATGGAATTTTATAGTGAACTTCATATTTTCCAAAGTCTATCTCAAAACAAACATTTTTAAAATGATAACTTCTGCAATATGCTTATCTAAAAATAATTCTTTAAAAGTGATAAAATAAAGTTTTTTTCAGTCAAATACAATTGAGTTGAGAGGAGATTTTCTTTCCAGGAAAGCTTTGGGGGGGGAGGTTTCAGACTGTATGAATATGGCATATGTTAGAAATGTGGATCTACTTAAAAAAAAAGAACAAACACAGACTAGAGAAAGTGTAAGTGAATGTAAAACAAAAAGTAATTTTCTTTTTCTTAGTTGCTCTGAAACAACAATCTGCTTGTTATAATAATAATAATGATGTATTTGTTTTTCAACATTTACAGATAGGTAAAATGACAACAATGTTAAAAGAGACAAGAGGAAGACATAGAAAATACAGTTATATATACCAAACATTGCAAGGATTTAAAATGTGTTTCAATAGGTAATGGGTAAAGAATGTGTGTTGCAGTAATTTAATGGAATATTATTCAGCAATGAAATGAGCTATGAAGATGTGAAAAGATAGGGAGCAACTTATATGTATTCTGCTAAGACAAGTTAGTGTGAAATGGCTGAGATCTGCGTGCGATGGTGATGGATATGACAGTTTGGGAATGGCAGCAGTACAGACACAGTGATATGATCAGTACGTGCCAGTGAGTGAGGAGGAGGGAAGCAGAGATGAGGGAAAAAAGCCCAGAGCATTTTTAGATCAGTGAAGCTACACTGTATGATAGTATTGTGATGGATATATCACACTACCCATTTGTCAAATGCATAAAAAAGTAACTATGTATTGCCATTAGCTAATGAAAATATATTGCTATTTCTTGTGTTTTTCAACGAATACACGATGTTGAGAAATATTAATAAAAGAAAACCTATGTTAGGAGGAGTTTAAAGAAATAATATACATCCTACTCAGTTATTCAATAAACTTGCAATTGCTTTTTAAAAACATCTATTAATTTTGAAAACAAAAATACCAACAAGAAATTTGCATAAAATACAAGTTGTTCTTTCTCCAAGAAGAAATCCATGTGTAGGTAGTCAAGAATGGATAATATAACTCTATATTGTCTTCCAGGGCTGTCCAGATACTTACTTAGACTTCTTCCAGGCTCTTCCACTGCTACTCTACTAAAATAATAACTATGCCCGGGTTCTCAAGGATATTGCTACCATTTTCCAAACACATTTCATGGAGAGAAAAGAGACAGGGAAGAGAGAAATTCAAAATCATTGCATATTTTAAGTAATTTTCTAGAAGACCTGTCATATATTCAAACTTTATAATTTAATGTCAAAAACTGAGTTGTATTAGTGAACTATTTTAGAAATAGGGTAAATACTGCACTACTGAAATACTTTGTACTTAAATTAGATAAGAGTAACCCAATAAGTATAAAGGGGAAAATAGGTGTTGAATAGGTGGTTGCATGTCCTTGACAAAAAGGTGTGTTCATATACTAAAGAAAATAATATGACACATTTGAACATTTTATTCATTGTTGACTGACAAAAGAAACAACGTTAGAACCATGAGCATTTGAAATCAGTGCATTCAAATCAAGTTGACATTATACAGATATATCAGAAGAAAATGTGATCATACTACGATGAGAAATGAAATAGTAATATATGCAAGCACACCTGTATATCAGGACCTACATAACATTAAGCAAGAGAATGCAAAAACATGAAAGTGTTAGTTTTATGATTTCATATTATGATTCATATTTATAGTCATTAACAGTTTTAAGTATTCAAAAAAAACCCCTAAAATTCCCCTAGCTCAAAATCGGACAAAATAAAACCTCCAGGCATTAATTGCTCAAGAATTTTAGTGTCACTGCTCTCTACCATATTGCTAATGAGTATCCACGCATTGTCAGACTATTGAGCCTCACTCAGTTGGTAAGCTAATGCTTTTTTTCTTTTAATTATTTTATAGAAATATTATTTACAACCACTAAATAAGGTGTAGAAAAGAAACTTGTTACACCATTTTAGTTTCTTTCCATACCACAGATCATTTCAATGGTTAAGAACATATGTAAGTGCTTTCTATACTCAGAGTTGCTAAATAACTTTTTAAGAGCATCCTTGATCTTTTTGTCAATATAAGATCATTTTTCCAGTAAAAATAGGCAATATAGTCCTGAAGATGTAGTTCAAATAGGCTCTGGTATCTGATAAGTAGATGTTCAACAAATTTTCAGGAGCAATATAGAGTTAAAAATTGAGGAGGTTCACACTATAGAAGAGATTTATTTGTGGGTTGAGGTTCGTTGCTTGTTCACATCTAGTGCAAAATGCCAGTCTTCATTTACTTGTGTTTTCACAAACATTTGGCATAATTAGTTTGAAACCACCCCTTCTTGAACTGTAGTCTTTATTTGGTTTTCACAACACCTGCCTAATGGTTTCTAGCCATCTCAAACACTGATTACATTCTGTCTGACTGAATACAAGCTGATAAAATAGCAAAATACAAGTGTGATTTTAATTAAAAACATTTTCCGGATAGTTAAATTTTTAAAGATTTTCTAAGTCATATATTCTATTTATTTATTTATTTGGCGAGTCTCTTCCAGTTTGTTTTAATTTTTTTTTTTTGCTTATTTTGACGAGGATTGCTTTTTGTGTGTGTGGAGACATGATAGGATTTGAAATAACGCTAAGCGTATGCTTTACTACTGAGATACATATCCACTCCCCAAGTTGATCATTTCAGCAGAGTTCTTTCACAAAGCTTTACCTTTTGTTTTATGCTGCTAAAAATATTTAAGGATAGAGTTAGAAAGTTAAAACTGACAACTAAATCAGCAGAATTGATTGGTAAATTCATGGCAATAATCTGCTACAAATTAGAGTTTTAGCAACAAATAATTTCCACAAGAAAAACAGAAGGTTGTTGATAGTTTAAGAACTTTAAAAAGTATTACACTAGAAGTAAAAAGCAGTTCAGCCTCAGGATTATATGGATTTTGAAGAAATAAGGAAGTCCAAGTTAAGTTGCATCTTTAGAAAACATTCAGTCTAAAATTGAGATAAAGATTTTTAATGAAGATCAGGGAAAATGTCACTTCTTACTTCATGCCATTTGCTCTGGAATTTAGAAGTATGGTACTGTGTCAGAGCCGATCATTTTTACAAATTCTGGTACTGGCATCAGAGTGAAAGGTAATTAAAATTGGGCCTTTATTTAAACATTGATTTAAAACTAGAATGAGCAGTATCATGGTCTTTTTTTATAACTTTTCTGTAAATAGTGGAAATTTCCCTAAAATAGGAATCAACTTGAAAATCTGAAGTTTAAAAATGACTAATGTTCTACTGAGACATAAACATTGGGAAGTGAGCTACACAAAACTGAATAAGAAAGCAACACCAGGCACTAAATCAGTTCAGGGTAAATTTTCCTTGATGATGGCATGGACAGCAGTACAAAGGTTTATTTTAAATATTCCATTACTTTTGGCAATTTTATTCTTTACATACATAACACTGTGCTACGGTCGGAATGTATCTCCTCCTAAATTGAGGTGTTGCCACAGTGAGATATAAAAATGTGACCCTTTTAATAGGTGACTGTGCTATGAAGACCCTTAGCTTCAAAATGGGGTTAAGGACTTTATGAAAGAACCCTGCACAGCTTCAGGTCCTTTTGCCTTTCCACACTCTGCTATGTGAAGAAACAGGGCTCCGCTCCCACTGAACAAGGGAACTTGCCAACATTTTGATATAAAATTTTCACAACTATAAAAAATGTATCTTAGTGCTTCATAAATTAGCCAGTTTGGGGTATATTTTTATAGCAGCAAAGAACAAATTATGCAGTGTGCATGAACATGTTAAATTTACTAATTATTATTCTTTTCCATTATATTCAATGGACTCAATTGTACATATTTATGGTGTAGAGAGCTATAATTAAATACACACATACAATGTACAATAATCAAGTCAAGAACCTTACATTTCTATTTCTTACATATTTCTTTTCTTTTTATCTTTTAGTAGTAGAATCTTTTATTTTAAAGTTACTATTCAAACTTTCAAATAGAACACATATGGTAAAGAGCAACAGTTAACGTACAATGTCTGCCACAATTCTTTGAACAGTCCTTTTCATATTATGTGATACGCTACAATTTCTTGCATTCATTGGATTCTTGAAGGCAGCCTATATATTTCTTTGTGTTTGAAACTTTCAAATTCCTCCCTTCTAGTTCTTTATTGTGCTAATTTTGACCCAATTATTTTATTAATTCCAAAAATATATTGCAAAATGTTTTTTTTCTTTTTGCGGCACCAGGAATTGAACTCACAACTTCGCGTCTGTCAGACAGGAGCTTAAGTCACTGAGCCAAACTCCCAGCCCTACTATTTTGATGCAGGGTCTCACTATGTAGCTCAGGCCGGCCTTGTGCTTGCGTTGTAGCCCAAGTCGGCCTCGAACTCACAACACTCCTCCTACCTCAGCCTCCCGAGTGCTGGGATTAAAGGCATGTGCCACCACACCCGGCTTGCAAAATGTTTTTGTCAGGTTTTTTTTTTTCAAATTATCTTACTCCTGTTACAGAAAATATTTTACTATAGATGTTGCAGTCTGTGGGAGAAATTTTAGCACAATAACGAATAATCAAAATAATTAAGGTCAAAAATAATCAAGATAAAAAATAATTTTAAAGGTCCAAATTTCCACGTGTTTTCCCTTTATGTGGTCAGACATATCATCATGTAATAGTGCATGTGTTTTTCTATTATTTTCGAATTCTAAGAAATAATAAATGGCTCTCTTAAGCCTATATTTCCCATGATACACACACACACACACACACACACACACACACACAAAACTAGAATTTTCCATTTTCACTAATCACTCCGATAAAACGTCCTCTTCATTCTCTAGCATACAACTTAGACTTAAGTGGATTAGACATTTCCAAATTTTAATCAGATCACAATATATACCTAAATTTTATTGATATATCCTTTTGCAGAATTGTTACTAAGTTGTTTTAGTATTTGTTCTTGAATTTCACTATGAAAGCTGTAAAATTATTTATACATTCAATAATTGTTTGGATATTTACTAAATCAGAATAACTGTTAGGTTTTCAATTTTAAAAATGAAAGTAAAAATATTATGTTTAATTTTATTACACAAATAGTTTACCAAGGTCTTATCAGAGAAATATGTTTTATAAAGTATTCAGACTTTTTCTGGTATTTCAGTAATAGAAACAAAATAAAATTAAATAAGGAAGGAACTACTTTCAATAAAGATATTCTTTTTTCTTTAGTAGTGAGCCCCTACTGATTTTTTTCTTCTTTCTCTAACATTTTCAAAAATTATTGCAAATTAAAAACCAGAAAGTTTTTTTTCAGTGTTTAATTTACAATAGTATATGTTTACAATACATATGATTACATTTCTTGTGGGGAGCTGGCACATGTATACAACACATCTCTATTCTTTTTTCATTCCTTTTCCTTCCCCCATCTCTTGAAACCCTATCCTTTTGAAAAAAGATTTATTTTCCTACTTTTTATTATCTACTTTTTATTTTACCCTTTATATTTTGTGTTTCTCATATAGGAGAGGCCATGAAATATTTGTTTGTCTGATTTATTTATCATGACATTAAGGTTTAATGGTGCTTCCATTTTCCTACCAACTCAAATTTATCTTTCTTTATGACAGTATAGCACTCCACTTTGTTACATATATTTTTTATCCATTCTTCTGTTGTTAAATATATAGGCTGCTTCCAAGATTTAACTATTATGGGTTGTGATGTTATAAGCATGAGTATGCATATATTACTGTAATATGATCTCTTTTTGTGAAGATACCTAGAAGCAGAATATCTGAGTCAAATGGAACTACACGATATGCCATAGATAACTGATTATTTGTGCCTATCTTTGCATTGTTCCCTTCTGAGAACTTTATTTCCTAAGGGTCATAATTTTAAATTTGTTTTATCTTTTTTCAGAATATATATGCCATTTTCATATTTTTCTTATATATTTTTCAAAGAAAATAAGATATGATTAATGTAGGGGCATATGAAAGAAAATAAAGTGGTTAAAACAAAAAAGGCATATATATCAAGACGTGTCAAAGGATACTTGTTTTAAAATGTTCTAGCATATTTAAGAACCAAATTACTGAAGTTGTTTTGTTAATGAATAGGTTCTATTACAGCATTACGATTTCTGGTCATTTCTGGTGAAGAACAAAATATTACAGTCAATTGATTTAAAATTAAATATAAATGTTATTGACTATAACAAGGGTTAAGTGAATTTCAAAAAGTTATTTTTGTAAATTTTAGAAGTGATTCTGTAAGTAGCACAACATTGAAAAGGGATTTAATTTAAATATAGTTAAAATATTTCTATGAAATCACATTTAAAAATATTTAATTTCCACCTTTTAGTTTCTCCAAAATAATTACTTGGAGAAAAAATTACTGCTTCTAGGTATCTTCACAAAAAGAGATCATGTTACAGTAATACATGCATACTCATGTTTATAACATCACAACCCATAATAGTTAAATCTTGGAGGCAGTCTATATATTTAACAACAGAAGAATGGATAAAAAATATATGTAACAAAGTGGAGTGCTACACTGTCATAAAGAAAGATAAATTTGAGTTGGTAGGAAAATAATTACTTGACAATATTTTTTCTGAAGTCTGACACATTCAGTCCTCCAATGAGAGTTCTAATTTATAACTGCTAACAATAAAAACAGAGACAATGCACATGAAAACACACCAGAAGTCAGTTTGACTTCTTTATTATTCATTGGAAGATGTAGCAAAGAACATCTTTAAATTTCATTTCTTATTAAAGGTATTTATATTATAAATATGTTTGGTTTCAAGATTGTAAGTTTGTCTTAGAAAATGCTGACATTTCTGATGAGTTTTCAACCTGAAATTCCAACAATATTGCATGTTATTCTTCAGTTTTTCAAATTCAAAGGAAGCAAAAATAATCTGATGAACACTGCTTCTTTAAGTGACTTTCAGTCTTTATATACTGTATTAGACAGAATATGTAGACACAGAGTTAACACTTCAACAAAAAACATGGTGGGGTCAAGTATTTCAGTTTTCAAAACAACCAAGTCCTAGAGAAGCTGATTTGATCAATGCATAATCATTTCCATTCAGATGAGTCTGCCCAAATAACTAGGATGTTCATTTTTTGGTCCAGTAATTTCAGTTGACTTAATGACATAAGTAGAACAACTATGAATTACTATGCAGCATCCAATTAATTTCTTGGTGATAGATTTTCAAAGAGTCAATACTGTCAGCCACAAAGCAGTAGATACTTTCAATTTATCCCACATGAATCTGGAACAATGTATTACAACAAATATTTCCAGCAGAGATTATATTTGGTTGTGGACATATTCATATGAAAGCTCCTTAATATTATCTTTATATAAACTAAGTTACTGATTTCACTTAGGCAGTGACATATTAATTATGCTTATGAAGAAAGATTGATCTAGTGTTTTGACTAAACATAGCATGTATTTTTGATGCAGAAGATAATATGGAATGGAAAAGACTTCAAAATATTTGGAATGAATCTGTTAAGCTCACTTTCTTCTTATTATTGTCAAAAATACTTTGTTTTGTTTTATTTTGTTTGTGAGACAGGGTTTCACTATGTAGTGCAGGCTGGCCTTGAACTCACAAGGATCTTCCTGACTCATCCTCCCAAGAGCCAAGATTATAGACATACACCACAACACCTGACTTGTTAAACTGATTTAAATATTTATCCACAATTACAATTTTCAGATTGGAAAATCTTTCAAACTTTTCATAGTCTTTCAAAATTTTAAAATACATCAAAATTTAAAAAAACATTAAAATTTTAGATATAATAATTAGGATGCTATGAGATACTCACTTAACCTTGCACATTGTGGACTGTTGTAAGACCTCCAGTAACATTTGAGAATAAGTGGTGAAGTTATCTAAGTCTAAACAAAAGACTATAAGCATTTAAATAAAGGCAGCACTAGAGAGCATACATTTTTAATTGAAGGAAGGGCATTTGGAGAATGAGAAAACTTTAAAACCAAACCACAAAGGGCAGACAAGATGCAATGGAATATAAGGATATAAACAAGATAGCACAACATTTTGATTAAGTACATGAAGAAGCTGGATGAAGAGGAGATTATTGAATAAATTACCAGTTCTAATAGAAAACAAAATTACCAAAATACCTTGAACACTGGGCAATATGTTTCCATGCAGAATTCATCCATTTATTAGGAATTTATAATCCAAGTTATTACATTATTTCTTTAAAATAATACTTTGAATATTTAATAATCATATGAAATATGTTACTAAGACAGTCTCAGCAATACACAAAATTTATGCTGTTTATATCATTCGCTTTATATCCATTCATTTTGCAAAATAAATTTATTTGCATAGTAATGGATGTAATACTCCTTTGAAACATCTTGCATGGATAGCAAAATTGTCATGATTTCTCTTGCAAAAAGAAAAGGAAAGAAACAAGTGTTTTCAAAAAGTCTACTTTTCCTTAAAAACATAAAAATCTATTTAAAAAGAAGTCAGGGCTGCGGATGCAACTCAGTGGTAGAGTGCTTACCTAACTTGCACAAGGGCCTGAGTTTTATCCCTAGTCCCATCCCCAATCCCCAAAAAGCAAATATCATATTGGCTTAATGTTGTAAAAAGTGTAATGATAAAAAATCATTATATGGATCTACAGTTCTAGATCTAAATATCTTATTTTGAAAACAGCAAATTATTAGGCAGTTCAAAGTTTATTTCATCTTTTAATTCTTCCACGTATGACACCATTTTACTTTAACTATAACCATGTATACATTTATTGAAAGACAGACTTTTAAAGCAATTAATGACCACTGACGCAGTACAACCCTGAAAAGTCACTCTTGTTATTTTCAGACATTTGGCAATTCATAGTTCACCATTTTTACTTTAATTTTCTTACTAAAGAAACAAAAACCTAGTTTTCTCTATGTTTTACAGCTTAGAAATCAATATTCAATTATCAATGTTATTAATATTATATTACAGTCTCTATCATTTTTATGCTGATACATGACCAAAACATGTGACCTGCATTACAATTTGTGGGTAGGAAGGCTGAAAGTGAGGTTTATCTACATCTTTCAATGTAGTACAATTTTCAGTCGATCACTTTTTTTTTTTATAGATACTATTTAGGATAACATTTTTATGCTAGACTTAGCCTCTAGGTTAAATTTTTTGCAGTTAAAAAAGCATTTTTTCCAGTTGTACCTGAGTTGTTACAGAGTAGAAATATATCCTTTTCCATTTATAAGGTTTCCAAGATGACAGTGACACATTAATCTTTCTGTTGAAATGGAAATCTCCATCTGTGCAAAGCATGGACTCGATAAATTCAGAAACGTGCTGTGTATGTTCTAAAATTCTGGAGTACAAATTTAATCTTGGCATGAGCAAACATCCCAACTTGCTGAGACATAGACAGCAGTATTATCATTATATAATGATTATTTCTTGCCCAAAACTTATATTTCACTTCTGAGCTCTCTTCCTTCACTACTGAGTGAAAGACAGACAGGGAAATAAAAAAAGGAATTGTAAATTTTGAATAGAAATTTATGGAGGGGGAAAAAAAACACATGTGGAAAGTTAATGAAAATTTGAGACTTTGAAATGCTTGACCATTTAAATTTGAAACCTAGAGAAATAAAACAGGAACATGAAATAAAAATTCCCATTAATAATATTTTTTCTTCTATCTCTAGCATCCCAAAGTTACACATTGGTGTCCACTTATCTGTCCATATGCTTTTTACTGTTGAACCTAGAATATTACCTGGATAAACTGCTATTGGAGAAATGAATAAAAAGAGAAATGCCCTGGGAGAAATTGTAAAAAGGTGAAATTGAGCAGTATAAGTTTAGACAATTTAAATGCTTTATTAGTTTATAAACACTTAAATCAAAAATAAAGATTTGAAGTACATTTTTAAATGTTCTGAATAAATTTTCTTTTCATAGTCTATTAGCATCAACCTCAACAAATTAGTTTTTATATAACACTTAAGAGTTGTGCTATAGTTTTTGCGGTGCAATACTCTAGATTGTTTGAAAACCATCATCATGTTCATTGGTCAAAAATATATAGGACATGTAGCCACATCTAACGTTACAATAGTACTTATTCATTAAATTTCACTGAGTTAAAGAATGGGAGACTGTGGAATCTGTACTGATACTAAGATAAAGAGAGGTCTTGAAGTCCAAGAAAGAAAAAATAGAAATGTAGGTTTGCCACATAAAGGGAAATGTAAGCAATTGTTACTTTGAGTATGTAACAGATACATGAGTATTATGCTTTTTATTTATCAATTTAGTCAGTTAATTTGACTAAGCACCAGATATTTAACATGCTAAATATATAAAAATAAACTAAAAGACGTATTCTGTGTTGCCTGATGCTTGTTCTACTCTAGATTAGCATAGTCAAATTATCCATTTTTGAAAATTTTGTGAAAAAGCATAATTGTGTACTCAGTAAATAACTAAAAAACAACGGAGGCTTACTTAGACTGGTTGTGGTTTTCAAGGAATGACTTTATAAGGTAACATGCAGAAGGGTAAAGAATCATATATGTTTGGAATAAAGAAAAACGATTTTCTGGAAGATATAATAGGATAATTTTTTTTTTTTCAGCACCGGGGATTGGACTCACAACCTCACGCCTGCCAGACAGGCACTTAAGTCACTGAGCCAAACTCCTGGCCCTGGTTCTTTGAGGCAGGGTCGCACTGTGTAGCTCAGGCCGGCCTTGTGCTCGCGTTGTAGCCCAAGCTGTCCTCGAACTCACAACGCTCCTCCTACCTAGGCCTTCCGAGCGCTGGGATTAAAGGAGTGCACCACCACGCCCGGCTTGGATAATTATTTCTTAACGTCAAAATCTAGCTGTGTTCTATGAAAGATACAGTTACTGAATATATTGAGAGAGAAAGCCATGCGGCAAAGTTTTAGCTTAATACAGGAGCTGTATAGTGTGAAAATGTGGTAAGGGTGTAAATCTAACTTTTAATGAAATAGAAAGTCTTTGAAGGTTTTCAAATAAGGCACCACCATACTCTGGTTTCTCTTTAGATCATGTAAGTCTTTCACCTTTTCAAGTAGGGCAACATAATTTAATTTACACTTCTCAAAATCAATCTTACTGATAAAATATCAATTAAGCGTGAAAGCAATCAAAGATACACAAATACTTACATTAGTTTCTCTAACATTTCAGGTAAGAATGGTAATGGAGTACTATGCAAAATAGCAACAAAAAAATCTCTGCAAATTACTCAAAAGTACATAATATGTGCAGTGAAAATTAAATTTTGCTTTGTGCACATAATAAAATAACAGCAATGAGAAACTTCATGCAACATAGATTAAAGAAAGCAGGCACCAGTGGTTGCATTCTGAATGGTTACATTTGTTTGATGTCCATAAACAGGTAAAATTAACCTGTGGGACTGATGTATTTACAGCAGGTATCTTTTATAGTTGACAATTGCAAAATCATAGAAAATGTGGCAGGGTGCTTCTAAGATTTTGATATTTTATTTAAAAATATTCAGACACTCATGAAAGAGGGCTTCCAGAATTGCTTCAGAAAGTGGAAAGAATGATGGTATAAGTGTGTACAAAGTAAGGAGTTGTGTCTTGAGGGGAACTAATGACACTGTATTTTTGTGTAACACTGTTCTACATTTAAGCATTCACTGTATTTCCAGTTCCCCCATTGTAACTTGCATGTGAAAGTTATTTGGATTAATTTCTGGTAGACTCTTCTTCACCACAGCAGGGCACCAGTACAGATTTAACATGGCTTCTTGTAATGTTTGCATCATTTGTACTGAAGAAGCTACCTAGGCTTGGAGGGTTTCCATTTCTCTTCATTATTATGAGAGATCTCACACATAGACTATCTGACATTTCTTAAGATTTACAACACTTAGTATTTTTTAAATAAGCAGCTTGATACAATATTAACGTGTGTTCCAAAATTCACGTGTTGAAATCTTGTCCCACAAAGAAATGGAATTAACTTGTGATACTTGTGGGAGTCATAAAGAAGGGAATTAATGTCCTCTCAAAATCACCTTAAAGGAATATATTCATGCATCTCTCCTACCATGTGAGGATGCAGGGAGAATGTGCCTCCTGGGAACCAGGAATTGGTATCACATCAGACTGAAAATCTTCTAATGCTTTTGTCTTGTACTTCTCATCTTGAACTGTGAGAAATAAATTTGTGTCATTTGTGTTACCCACTTTATTTTATATTTATTATAACAATCTGATTGAGCTGATAACCAAAAGTATACTGGTTCCTTTCCCAAACGAGGTAAAGTTCTCAATGGTATTTCTTCTCTTAGTATTCATAATTTGAATACTGTACTCTGAAGTTAATAGTACTGAAACTCTGATAAAAATCTAATGGATCTTATTTCACATGAAACAATAAGAAAAAAAAAGAAAAGAAATATATTTGCTTAAATATGTGTATATACACACAAATATTTGTAACACAATAAGAGAAATATATATCACAACAACAGCTCTTATTTCTGTAACTAATTATGTGGCCATAGCTGATATTTCTATCTATTTTTCCTTATTCCCCGTTCTGTTCTCCATTCACCTTCAGTATGCACAATGACTGGATTCTGTCCTTTATGAAGTACAATAATACAAACTTCTCGCTTAAGTATCTGGGTTTAATTTATTCCTGCATGAATCAGATTGTCATGGCTTTCCATCAACCTTAATCAGAGACTTGTAAGGTATCTGTATTACAGAAATACTCTTCCTTAACTCCATTATGGAGTATTAGTCAATTTTCCTTGAAAGTCCAAATCAATAACCCCAGCAAATAGCATAACAATCTTATGAGTCTGTAGACTCAGAGCCAATTGGCAGTCCTAACTTTAAACTCAGTGAAACTGTGTCTTATAGTGGAATAGTTCTTTCTCTTGAACTAAGGCATTTGCACGATCATAGCATGAATTTGAAGGACTAGGGGGAAAATGTTACTAGAGTGTTACTAGGAGTAATTGTGAATTGTGTCATTTCATTTCTGTCTTTTTATTTCTAGCTAATGGAGAAGTACCACTTTAAATAGGACATATTTAAATTTTAGGAGACATCTGCCTCAAATATGTAAGATTTTCTCACCTAATTGACACTTCATACTTGAGTCTTGAAACCTCTGTTTCACTTTCAAGACAGTTGCTTCATGATACTGCACAGTATGTTACGAGCAGTTATCTTCCTAAACATGAGCTCAATACCTTACTCCCTTGGCTGTGATGTGATTTCCTTGATAAGAAGCACTTTTGCATAGAAAATCATGAAAGCATTCTGTGAGTCCACCAATAGTAATTTTGTCAAATCATTAAATTCAGGGAACAAGTAAACTGTTTCTATAGTATTCCCACAAAGAAAAAGAAAAACTCTCTTCCATGATGGAAGCAGTTCAATAGCAAACAACCTGTCACAAGTTAGTTGACTGCCCTAAGGAATAGTGCCATTTCAAATTCTCAGTGTTGATTCCAGATTTTGGCATTCTGGACATTTACCCAGAGGACTCTGCCAAAGTTCCATATTTAAATAAGCTCTAGGAACTGTGACTCTTTCTTGGTTGTAGAAGGAGCTAGATGGGAAAAATAATCAGCTTTACTTTAGAAGCTATATTGCAATATGCTCCACTGGGCTCCCATTTTTCTGATACAAAATGTTCCTAAAATTCAGTACAGTTTGCTTACCAACTGCTGGTATGCAAGTGTCTTACCAATAAGTATACAGTAACTGGTAACGTTGGCTAAGTAAAAATAAAAATATCATTGATGTAATGGTAAAGTTTATTAACTAAAGAAGAAGAATATTGACTAAATGTAAAATAAATTATTACATAGGGCTGCAGTGTTGACATACCCCGAGTTATTACAGTAAAGGTGCATCTGCCACCATCCTAAATAAAATCAGACTGCATCTAGTAGACCTAGTGGTCAAGTATAGCACAAAAGGGTGTTTTCCTAATCCATAGCTACAAACCAGGTATCAGAATCAAGTTATGAACTCACATCTGGTGCAATGGCTACAATTGAAGTCATTGCAAAAAATTTTGCAAAACCATAAATCAAGTGAAATATAATATCCTAAAATTGTATAATTCTAGCATCACTCCTATTTTTGCAATAGCTTAATATAAGGTCATACATCTTATTTGTCATCAGTGTAGAGTAACTTTACACTGCATCAGAAAGCTCAACTTGTGACTACATTCCTGCAGTTTTCATAGTGTCTCACAACTTCACATTAATTTACTAAATTATGCTATATAGTTGTGATTTGTTTATTCTTATGACTTGTATCTAGGTGTCCCAACAAAGCCTCATGTGGTTATAAGTGGGCCTTTCTAGGATGTGATACTGGGATTAAAGGTGGGTGGTGCTGGATTAGTTCACTAATTGGTTTACCTTTGTTCTTAGTTGGGTAATGGGAAGGCTTACCCTGAGTGTGGGTGTCATCACACAAAAGGAGGAAAGAGAATGGGAGGCTTGCTGCTTCTGTTTACTGCTTGCTGCTTTCTGCCTGCCCTGACATGGACTATTTTTCTTCTGTTGTGTCCCTCTGCCATGCTGCCCTATTTTAAGACAACTAACTATGGATTGAAATTTCTATAATCTATGAGCTGAAATAAACCTTTTCTCCTTTAACTTGTGGGTGTCAGGTATTTTTTTTTCCTATCAATGAGAAAGTAACCAAGACAATTATATTTAATTCATGACTATATTTTAAAGCTATGTTTTGCCCTTGTCCAATGACATTTTTTCTTCAGGTACTTTAATCATAGATTACTTTATGCTTAATATTTTTTGGGTTTAGAACATAAAGTGTGTTTTGTTCTGTAGTTGAATACCCAGATATTACTGTTTATTTCTGAAAGATAATATGTACTTACATAGTTTATGATATTATTTTATATGTTCTATTTACTTGTCATTATTTAGCTTACTTCTCATCATCTAGTTCACGATACCTGGATTCATCTTTCTTGTGGGTCAATCTTAGTGAAATTATTCTAATTAGCATACTTGCTGCTATTAACAAAAGAGAAATGTCATCCAATAATGGGATATATATATATATCTTAACTTCAGTTATTTTCCTTAATTAGTTTTCATACTCACTCAATTGCTGTTGTAGTTTAGACCTAAAACTTCCTCTTAAAGTCTCATGTGCTCAGAGGTGAGGCATTCGGGAGGGATTGTATCATGGGGGTTTTATCATCATCGGTGGCTAAATCCAGTGATGAGATAAAAAGTGAGCATACTGTAAGGAGGCTGGAGCTGGCTGGAGGGGCCAAAACATGCAAAGCCCAACATGGGAGGAAATATTTCTTGGCTTCAACCTTTCCTCTCTGCTTCTTAGTTGCACTAGAGTGAGCACTGTCCTTCATCATACCCTTCCACCATGTCCTGTTGCCTTTGAGAAAGACAAGAATGGACTAAACCATGAAACCATAAGTCTAAGATACCATGTTGAACACACTTGGTCGCATGCTAGACTTGTGCTATCCAATAAGGAAACTGAGCAATAAATGTAGCTTTTGTGATAAAGATACATTTTTCAATCTAATTAATTTAAATTATTAAATTGAAGCACAATAAATTTTCTCTGTTAAGTAGAATTTAATTATTTTGCTAAAACTGTATTGCAGTTTAACCATTGCTTTGTATAAGAGATTATTCTTTTCTAGTAGTGAGTTTCCCAAAACCACTTTCTCATTGCTGAGAAACAATACCCAATAGCCACCCAACGACGAAGGGTTTACTTTGGCTCACACTTTGTGGAAGTTTCATTCCATAGCGAGCTGGCTCAAAGGCAGGATGGCACAGCACAAGGAAACAGTACAGAAATAGCCGCACCATGGAATGGCAGCCAGAAAACAGAGTCAAGGAAGGAGCCAGTGAGGAAGGGACATCTTTCCTGGCCATGCCCTGCTGTCCCAACTTTTCGGGCAAGACCCCACCATTAACAGCAAATCAGCTATAAATGTGCATAGTACTATCACCTTCCATTAGCTCCACCTATGTTTACATGAGATTTTAAGGGGACATCTAAATATAAACCATAACACCATCTCTCATCTAGTATTACACATAACCACATTACAAAATATTTTGCATAAGTCAGTATACTTTATTTTGTTTAAGTCAGTTTCAAATATGCAAAATATTATTTGCTTTTTTCATAAATTATAGCAATTGCAACTAAAAACCTGATATATGTATTTTTTTGTGAATGAAATTTGTTTTCTACTTAGAAATAGTAATAAAATCCTTTTTATTTTAGTACTTAATTTTGAGCCATATGTCCATTGCAGGATTTTATTTCCTTAAAAGTTTTTATAGGTTTGTGTGAATCATTTTGGATATTCTCAAGTATGTAATAGTTACATTTTTATTTACCTTTTCATTATTTTTAAAAATTTTGGTAAAAATAAACAAGCAAATACATTATTGAACCAGTTTTAATTGTAAATCTCAATTGTGTTGTGTTTACTCTTAGTTTGAAATAGATCTCTAAAATATATTCATGTTTCAAATCTGAAACTATACCTACCAAAAAAAGCTATATTGTTGCAACCAAATCTTAGTAATCATGTTCTATACTTTATTTCTGTGAACTTGACTTTTTGAGATATGTAATTTATATACAATTTATCAATGTATTCTCCCATTTTGTAGTTTACATTTTAGCCCTGAACTATAGTCTACCTTTTAGCCTTTTCATTTTATGGTTTACCTGTTAGCCCTGACTTTTTAAAATATATAATTTGTCAATGTGTTCACCCATTTTATAGTTTACCTTTTAGCCCCTGTTGCTGTCCTTTGATGCCCAGAGATTACAAGTTTGATACAATGTTTTTGTTTTTGTTGTTGTTGTAGCCTGTTGTTAAACTGGCATATTGAAGAAATAACTGCCAAATTAAATGTTATAAAACTTGTTTTCTTTCAGGAATTTTATAATTTTAGAACTTACCTTTAGGTTTTAAGTACTTTTTATTTAGAGTGCAATATAGGAATGCAATTTCCTTGCTTTGCATGTGGATAGCTAGTTACAGAAAACCATATCTTAAAGAAACTGTTCCCCATTGATTGGTTTAGATATTTAATATACTTTTTTAAAGTTTAAAAACAAAGCATGTTAATAATGTAGAAATTAGTAAAGATGCAGAAGGTAGCACTTTAATTACAATTGTAAAGTGAAAAAGAGACTGAGAGAAGTTTTATTTTGCAGCTTTGTAATATTTATTTTTCTATTAAGACATTACCTTGACATACTATCAAAACTCACTGTGATATGATTATGTACATCATTTGAAGATTTTATAATATATAATTGCAATATGTTTAAGAACTACAAATATTCACTTTTATATGAAATATTGTAAGTCAGGCATGGTGGTGCATGTCTATAATCCCAGCACTTGGGAGACTGAGGCAGGAGGGTTGTTGCAAGTTCAAGACCAGCCTGGGCTGCAAAGTGACCTCAAGGCCAGCCTGAACTGCATGGCGAGAACCTGTCTCAAAAAGACAAACAATATTATTATATTGTAAAAGATATTAGGAAAGACTTTATTGAAAATTCATAGTAAATCTGATTTGACATTTTCTTTTAAGTGTAAAAGAAGTAGAATAAAATCAATCACAAAAATATAAATTGAATGAGCCAAAAATATTCAGTAGTTTTAAGAGATTCTCATCTTGTAGCTACCCATCTATGCAGTATAACATACTTGGATTCTTACATACATAGAATTTTACTTAGAGATACAGTAAATTGGCATTGTAGTACCAAAGCTTCAATATAATATTTTTTCTTTTTTTAGGGTTTTTAGCCAGATTTAATGTTGAGAATCAGGAGCAAAAAGCATAGAAGAATGATTCAAAACATTGTGAATTTACCCAAAAAAGGAAGCTCCAGCAAATATGTGGACTACTTCAAAAATAGAGCAGAGGAGATCCTGATTGCTGAGAAGGAACAGGAGAATAGAAAAATGGCCTGAAGGCATCACAAGAGACAGCAAGACTCTATCTTTTGCAGCCTTAAAACTGCAAAAGTGAAAGACTGCTTTGAGAAGAAACCACAGAGAACCATGCTCCAGTATGGCTTAACATAGAGAATCTGTTTCTCAGAATCAGATTCAGGTTGCTCAATGATCCAGGCACTTGATCGCTATAACCAAGAGACAAGGAAGCCTGGTTACTGCTCCAGTTGGTAGCAGAATTTGGCATCATCCATAAGGTATAAGCAGAAGGCAAGAGTTGTGAGGTCAGGAAGGCTTCCACCCAGATTTCAGATGGCATGGGAGGCCAGATAGTGTGCCCCTGAGAGGGAAATGTATGAAGCTGTGAGGGTGAAGACGAAGATGTAGTGGAGACCCCAGAAGTTTAGAGAAGTTAGGAACATGGATACCTTGAGGAAAAGTGCAAGGAGGGAACAGAGTAAGTCTATACGAAAATTTCTTTATGAATTTTAAGAAATGTAAATAAATGATATTTTAAAAGTGAAGCATCTTAAATTGTTATTAATTTTTCATATTTCGTTATAAATTTTGTCATCAAATTTCTCTTAATTTAAAATCTTAAAAATTTAAGTATATTCAACTTTGTGAATGATATGCTATGAAGCTTTGAAATTAATGATTTAAATGTGTTTTGTATCAAAAGTTTTCCAGATATTAAGAAGTATATTTGTGGCTTTAAAACTCAAACTAATTATATAACTTTTGAGAGAAATATTTCACATTGGTCAACAAAGTACTTCAACCAAATCACAAAAACAAAACAAAACAAATGCTAAATAAAAAAAAGAAAGACTTTTTTTAATCCCAATGAATGATTTCACATCTGTTAGATCAACTATACCAATTTGTGTGTGTGTAGGGGTAAGTGGTAGTTTTCCTGCTACTATATTTTTCTCTTCATTGCTTCATTGAATAGTATGAAGTTTCTTGAAAATATTTTTTCTATTTTCTGATATCAGTGAAACATGTCATGGCTACAATTGATATCAACTTTGAGTGTATTTGTATAAATGTTACAAATTTATTTTAGAGTTGTCAATTTATGAAGTATTTTTGAATTCTATGTTAGACTCTTGAAATAACAAATATTACTCCAAAATCAAATCAGTTTTTCTGAATAGATGGAACAATTGAGTATGGATAGAAACATAAATGGAAAGCTTTTGACACCGGATTCTATGATCACAATATATTAAGATATTTAAATAATTTGTGTTTCAAATATACTTTTATTTTATGTATTTATTTATTTTTTATTTGCAAATAATCTGCAGAAAAAACAATAAAACAGACAAGCAGGTTTAGCAAGGTCTTGGGACAAGATCATAAACCATATACAGAAATCTAGTGTTGGCCTATATACAAGCAATGGACATTTCAAAAGTAAATTTGTAAAGGAACAAGTTACAACATCACAAAAAAGCTTAAAGTAACATTACTGTATAAATCTACCAAAATACATTCCTTATCTATATCCTAAAAAGTATAAAAACTGATCATAAGTACTCAAATACAACCTAAATAAGTGGAGAGACTATGTATGTGAATTGGACAAATATCAAAACAATTACTTTCCCTAAACCTATCTATAGATTCACCTCAATATCTATCTAAATCTCAGTGAATTGTGTTTTTTCTTTATCCATCTTGACTATCTTTATATACATATACATAAACATATACACAGTTTTTCCTTCAGTTTGTCACGGGAGTGCAACAATATGATGCTTCCTTTTGTGTGACATTTATTTCACTGTTAAGTATATTCTTAAGGCGCATCCATTTAAATATAAAGGTGTCCAGTTTATCATTCTTTATAGCTGAGTAGTATTCCATTATATAGAAATACCACATCTGTTTTGTCCATTCCTCAGTTAATGGGCAATTAGGTTGTTTCCAAGATCTGGCTATTATTAACTGCACTGCACTGCTCTAAACATAGGTGCATATATATATATATATATATATATATATATATATATATATATATATATATATATCTGTGGTAGGATGTTTTTAATTCTTTTGGGAAGATACCCAGAAAGCAATAGGTGGGTCAAATGGAACCTCCAACCCTAGCTTTCTGACGAATATCCACAGTGACTTCCACAGTGGTTGCACTAGCCTATATTCCCACCAGCAGTGGAGAAGGGTTCCTTTTCTCCCATAGCCCATTCAACTCTTTTTATTGGTTGACTTCTTAATACTACCCATTCTTTCTAGGATGAGGTGGAATCTCAGTGCTGTTTTCATTTGCATCTCTTGAATGACCAGTGCTGTTGAATATTTTTTCACTTATTTACTTTATACTTTTAAATTTTATAAACTATTTATAAAAAATCCATGCATTTGTGACAAAAATTTGTTGTCTGAATTGATCTGCAATTAGTTTCTAATACAGAATGAATTTTAAACTCTTAGAATGAATAAGTGAACGTAGATTATTTCATTGTCTTTTATTCTAAATGTTTAAATAATCTATTAATGTATTGTTTCAAATGTTGTTTAAGTTAATTCCATTTGTTTGTTTTTGTCTTTTTTATTATGGCTACCAGAAACTGTAAAATAACGTATGTGGCTTACATATTTCTGTTGCTTCCCAATGAGTTAGGCTTTGCTGAAATCAAAAATTGCTCAACCCCTGAAATCTTCTTTTCCACGTTCTCTTACATGAGTGCACTCTGACTTGACTGCCCTTCTCTTTACCTGCTAATACTGTTTGGCACACCATCCCTATAAGACGTTTTTGAATTCTTGAATTCAATGCTTCCAAAAATGTGTGGTACGCTCTGATTTAACAACTATTGCCAACTCTTGGTTGTCATTCTTAACCAGCATCCATATGGTATGGCTCATACTAAGTCATTTTTAAATATCCCAAACTGTACTTTTCTCCTTTCTTTTTGTTCATCCTTATCCTTCTTTTCTTTTCCTCTAGTTCCTTCCTTCTTATATCTTCTATTTCCTTTCCAATTTTCTTACCTGGGGACTTTTCAAAACCAGTTGAATTTGTCTACATGCCCTTTTCATACATTGTCAAAAATAGTGTAGATGGCAGTTTCAGTCTTCCAAAATTATCTACAATGTTCATTAGCTTTTTCCATACCATGAAAACTTTGCACAGTTTCCTTTTTCATGCTTACCAAAAATCCTTTGCTATCAATTTCGGTTGATAAATTTTTACATTCACACTCACATAAAAGCACCTTCATGAGATTAGATCTCATTCATATTATTATCACAAAATTTTAATTGTATCTCAGTTCACATGCAAAGGTACGTATTTCACTGTTTGCCTTTGATCTTGATCTAATCTACTCTTTCCTTTCAAAGATATCATTCCTTTAATTATCTCTCCAGTTTAATATGTCACCAAATCCCAGCCCAAACACAGAGAGATATCCCTATAGCTACAACACTTGCAACAACTTATCTATAGTTTAACCATCAATATACTGAAAATTTGTTTTTCATTAATTTGTCTCTGTAATTATACTTTACTATGCTATTACTACCCTTTCTAAAATAAATTCATGGAAACATTTTGACATTTTATGTAGCATTCTTCCCCTCCCTTGGTCATTTAATATCACAGTTCATTGTTCCTCCTATTTCTCATGGCAATGTGTATTTTCTATCTTGATTCTTCTTCCTTTATACAATTCTTATATTAAGAGTTCCTATGTTTTAGAATTTTGATCTTTCTTTTTGCTTTTATTTCTTCTCTTTTTTTAAACAAAAAAAGAATAAAACTAATGATACAGAAATTCAAAAGAAAAAATAGGACACTAATGCTGCTTAAAATATTGCATACTGTTATCTTCCAATTAGTTGTTCAGATTACAAGATTGTATTGGGTATGCTATGTCCCCCCAAGACCTCATATACTTTTGATGGGGCTAAGTCCGGCACTTGCTTGTGTTTGGTTTGTTGTCTGGCATGGGGACTGGCAATGTGAGTGCTGCACCCGCCCAGGAGCTGAGGTACAGTGTAAGAGAAGGCGGGTCTTCCTCTTGTGCTTCCTCCTTCTCTCTCGCCAGCGCACCTGGTGGTTTGCTGCTGCCATGAATGGCTGCCCCTCCATGCCATGCTGCCTTGGAGACAACTAAGTGTGGACTGAAACTCTTGAGAAACTGTAAGAAATAAACCTTTCTTTCCTAATTTTGGGCATCAGGTATTTTGTCTCAGCAACGAGTGAAAAGTAACTAAGACAAAGATATATGCATGAAAAAAAAAACCAATCGAACCTTTCTTTATAGCTGTGCTCCTACAAAGGCACTATTATTTGTACCAGTTTTTATATCATGTCCATTTTGAAAGTTTTAACTTAAGTGGTCCAGTATCTGAGCTCAGATTGATACTCTCAATTATCTTTTATATATATATTCTTGAATGTCTTATAAACCTGTCTGAATTAAAATCTCCATAAGGAAATCTGAATTTCCTAATGTTTGTACACATATGCTGAAAAAGCATATTTCTACGCATTTCAATTCAAATAATTAGTAACCATCAATGCTAAATACAAAATCCAGCAACCTAAATTTCTAGTGATCCTTCCTACAAAATGATATTCAAACCTGCCCACTTTTATAAAAATTAATGACCTAAATATTAACATAAGCCTCCATCTTTTCTTGACTACATTTTTAATTCATTAGTTAAGACATTTAAATTCTCATTTGTCTCTAGTCTACATAAGACTTTCAAATCAAAAGCCAGATGTTTAATTTTTATATGTGGCAATCACTATGAATCACTGATTCACACAAATAATAATAAATAAATAAATAAATATACAAACAAGAAAGAAAGACTTTCTTTCCTGAAAGGGGCAAGATGGCTAACTGTTCCCAAATGAATATCACTTAGACATATATTTCATCTCAGTATATTCCAGAACTTGTCTTGTACTTTTTAAATTTAATTTTACATTTTTCTTCAACTTTATATAAGTATTAGAAAATGGATTAAGTCAATCGCTGAGATAGCATATGAAAATAAGAGAAACAATTTTAAACTTCATTTCTAACAACAACCCTTGCCAAAAATGGTACAATGAATTATGGTGATATGTGGAAATTTTCACTGAAGCAGGAAAACCAATATATTTTCAGGGATCCTTAGTACTAGCAGTCAAATATTGCTCAAAAATATTTTCTCTAAATTTAAGTGTTGAAATATTTGTGTTTCCAAAAGAGACTAAAATATTGGAATTACTTAGTTCCAAACCTTGTTAAAATTAAAAAAAATTAAGCACATTTGAATAGAGGTAAACTAGTTTACAATGCAGTGTCATATGACTATAAATCACTATAAATACATCTTTCAGTATTGCATAATGGAGTACTAATTGAATGTTAGCAATCATACACTGAATGTCATTTCACAAAGAATCTGCTTTAATATATTTTTCGTGTTGTAAAAATCATAAATATGCTCAAATAAATTTAGAAGAGTTGATTCTGTAAAATGCCTCCAGTAGGGTTAATGCAAATCAATAATTAGCAACTTATTCTCAGAATGTAGTTATGAGGTATTTCAGTAGATAGTTCTTGAATGAAAGACTAACAATATATGATGCCTTCTAGTTTCCATAAAAAGTATATTTTAAGGTTGCTTATTAGTTGTAGAATAAGTTATAACCTGTCTTTGAAATAATTTAAATGCTATTCTGCTGCTTTGTCATACAAGACATAAATGTTTATCTTGCTGTTCATAACAACCTTAGGAACTATTTTGTTACTATGTAATGGAAAGTTAGGTCCATTTTATTATTTATTTTGAAATAGTATCTCTGCCAAGTGTGTTAAAACATGTCTGTAATCCCAGCACTTGGGGGGCTGAGGCAGGAGGATCTCTGTGAGTTCAAGGTCAACCTGGATTCCATAGTGGGTTCAAAGCCAACCTGAATGGCATAGTGAGTCCCTTCCTCAAAAATTAGTTAATTACTACCTTTGCAAAGATATTTGATTAAAGAATATTTTGCTCTAAGAAATAAAGGGGATAAGATAAAGGGAAAAATTTTGTACTCAAAAGCATAGCAACGATCTCCTCTAGAGGTGGTAAATTGCCTTTAGTGCAGTAAGAATTAAAGCAAAAAAATTATTAATTGACATTAATAAGAAACCATTATTTAAAAAATAGCATGAAAACAATAGTGCTAATAAACTTTTAACTATCTATGCTTACTATTTAAAATAATACTGTATTCTGTGCCTACGTGTTGCAATCCAAGCATCATAAACCTACTGAGCAGTAGAATCGAAAATACTGGATGCTGAGAAAAATCAACTAGTAATATAGCCAGTATAAAAATTACAGAAGAGCAATAGATTGTTAATATTTTTGAAATACATTTCATTTTGAAGAGTCAAAACTCAAAGGCATATTAAAGACACAAATGTTTTATTCAGTAACAAAATTGTTCATAGTGGGAATTTGATATAGAAGGAATAAAGATTTTCAGACTATACAGTTTTGTTTCTCTATACCTTCTGTTTCAGTTAAGAAGGGATATGTAAAATAACATAAATAAAAGTTAAACAAGCTATGTATTCTATCATGTTGCTCACATTACTTTAAAAATATTTTAAAATATGTATCAAATTGTAGAAATATTTTAAATATGCTAGATGAAATCATGATAGCATCTCTTTAGCAGTAGTTATATTTTAATATGTTAGCAAAATATTTTATGACACAACTTTCATATAATCCTTTTTCAGGAAATTATAACAGATGAATTTAAAAATATCAATACATTCTCTGCTCTCACCAAACCTACAATAAAATGAACATTATCTCTCTGCTATGGTAGTGCAGCTGCAACTCACAGCACCTTATTTCTTTATATATTGTTTCCTTTTCCTTCTGCTCTCTTGTGGTTACATCTCATTTATATAAGACCAAAAGTAATAGTATATTATCATTTTATGGTCAGGGAATATCTTCTATGTGCCCATATATTATAATAATATTTCCAAGTTTATTCGTTTCTTAATAATTGGCTGACATGCTTCACAAAACATGGAAAACAGTTCAAAAGCTACATACTGATGGAAACATTCAAGAAATAATTTGTATAAAAAGATGTAATTTTTTAAAGGAGGCAATTAATAATGCCACAATCTCTCCTGATGACAGGACAATTCTTTCTGATGCCATTGAAAACTATTCATCTTATGACCAACTTAGAGAAATCTTACTCTGCCATCCGTCTACTTTAATATCCTATATTTTATGCCATTACTTTGCCTCAATGATAATAAATTTTGTCTCATGGTTCACTGGGTCAAATTTTCAAAAATTTCATAAGATCACTCATGTATTAGGTCTGTTTTTTGGTACTTAGAGGTGGCTATTGCAAACTATTCAAAGTTCAAAGCAAGACCCACTTTTAATAACAATTTTCTAAAAACTTGTAAAATCTTCTGAACTTTTCAAAAAGGTTAATAAACTACAGGAGAAGGAATTTGAACATATTGAGACCTACTCATGTGAGAGTGTGTGTGATTGTGAGTGTTTGTATGTGTGTGACTCTAGAAATTGTACCTGTGACCTTTGTATGGAGTTACTTCCCCATCCCTTTTCATTTTTTCTGTTTTAGAGAATAGGGATCACTAAGTTGCTAAGTTGCACAGCCTGTCCTCAAACTTGTGATCCT
>RJWM01012379.1:0-56731 GCA_004363535.1 Dasyprocta punctata | reverse complement strand
GTGCTATTGACCTCAAGTTGTTTTTTTCCCAGCTCTGGCCTCAACCATTTCTTCAAATGACTCTCAGCAACAATACCAAGATGATAGCCCTTGGTCCCAGTTCTGACACTTCCTGGTCTGTGACACTGCACAAATCACTGTACCTTCTCTGGGCCTTACTATCTTTTGTTATAGAAGAGAAGAAGATGAAGACAAAGACAAAGATGAAGACAAAGATGAAAATGAAGATGAAGAACAGGAGGAAGAGGAAGAGGAAGAAGAAGAATAGGAGGAAAAGGAGGAGGAAGAGGAAGAGGAGAAAGGGGAGGGGGAGGTGTGAAAAGCAAGAACAAGAAGGGGAAGAGAGAGAAGAGGGAGAAGAAGAAATAAGACTGACACTCAAACATTCATTATGAGGGTCAACTGAACTTTTAAAATACATAAAGTAATTTTAAGCAAAGCTCCACTTAAATGTGTACAAACATATTACTTATTAAATACCTACAAATTGCCATGTAAAGAATTATGTCCTTTACAAACATTCTCTCCAATGCCCACATGGCCTGAAAATTAAGTCTTATCTCCACTTTCCAGAGAAGGGAGTGATTGTACAGAAAGGAATTGCCTGAGTTTCACTGAAATAAAAATGCTGTAAGTAACAATAAAATATTCTCAGAGATTGTGCCAGCAAAGGATTTCACTGTGAAACATCCATTGTCTTCCTTTTTTTTAAGTTCCTGGAAATAATCCTGAAATGTATATGTGTAATCACAATGTGTATATAAAAATTAAATTCACTTCTGTACTAAATACATAAAGTAGAATTTTTAAGTAGAATTTGTGTACTGGGAGTGAAAGGTCATTGGGACAACTTGTGTCTCCCTGTATACCCTTGAGCCCAATTAGGAAGTATTAGCACAGACTAAGGCGAAGAAGGCAAGCCATTGGAGTTGTAAATTTCCCTAAGGTGCCAATGGCACAGTGACTCCTGGGTGAGATATGGTACCTTCGCATCTGCTGGGATAGTCATTGCTTTCCAAATGACTTTCACCTCTTTTCTAGGTAAGGTAATGATAACAAGTGAATTGGGTGGTAACTTCTGTCCAATTGCTTAAATGGTACTTGTAGAATTTAACAACTTGTTAAAACTCTCTCCGTAATTCTTAAGGTCTCTCGCCATGATTCTGAAGGTCTGAGTGAGGTTACATCAACTAAGAAAATGGAAAGTTTTTTTTTAAAGTGTTATTCTAGGAGACATTTCTGTAGGTATCTAGGCTGTGCATGAAATTCTATGAATTCTTGGCCACCTATATTAATCATCAAAGACTAACCTAGGTTCAGGGAAACAAATCCTAGTCTGTGTGGCTTAATACAGCAAATTTTATTACCTGATCATGCAAAGTTGGAAATCATAGACCCACTCCCTACCCTTGAAGGAAATCATAGACCCACTCCCTACCCTTGAAGGAAATCATAGACCCACTCCCTACCTTAATAGAGGAGACAGAGATACACAGTTCATCCAAAAAAATAGGCAATTTGTTCTATGATTCCACAGTAAATATGCAGAAAAAGGAGCAATAAATTGCACTGGGAGTAAAAGAGAATATTTCATGGAATAAGTAGATTTGAGTGGCAATGTAACTAATACATTAGCACAACATCTGAAAAAATGAAGATTTCATGAGGTGCTGCAAAGTTTCCCAAAGAGCAAAAGGAAATGAGTAGGTACTGGCAGAAACATAGATTTAATATAATCTCCCAAATGCCAACAGCATTCTTCACAGAACTGGAAATAATCCTAAAGTTCATAGGGAACCAGTTTTCCCAGGATAGCCAAAGTAATGCTAAGCAAAAGAGTAAAGCAGGAGGCAGCACAATTCTGGGTTTCAAGTTATACTACAAAGCTACAGTAGTCAAAACAGCATGATATTGGCAACAAAACAGACATGTTAACCAGTGGAATAGATTTTAGGAGGTGAAAACAATTGCATGCACCATCAACCACCTAATTTTTAGCAAAGGGGCCAATGTCACACTCTGCAGAAAAAAATGATAATTTAAACAAGTGTTGTTGGGATAACTGGTTATCTGTGCACAAAAGAATGAATCTACACACTTATCTCTCACCTGTACTAAAATCAAATCAAAATGAATCAAAGACATAGATATAAAAACAGAAACACTGAATCTTCTGGAATGTAAAACACATAAAACTCTTGACGCCATAGGCATAGGCAAAGACTTTCTGAACAGAACCTCAGTTGCACAAGAAATAATACCAAGAATCAGCAAATAGGATTGTATCAAACTTAGAAGCTTCTACACAGCAAAGTTTACAACCAGCACAGTGAAGAAACAACCTAAGGATCAGAAAAAAATCTGCCATCTACTCCTCAGAAAGAGGGCTAACATTTAAAATAGAGAAAGAACTCAAAAATATTAGACTCTAAAAAATAAAAGACCCAATCAAAATACTTAATTTTTATAAATGGGACCAGGAATTTAGCTTAGTGGCATAAGCACCTGCCTGGCAAGTGTGAGGTCGTGAGTTCAATACCTGGTACAAAAAAAAAAAATTGTCATAAATGAACACTTCCCCCAGCACTCGGGAGGCTGAGGTAGGAGGAGCGTTGTGAGTTAGAGGCCAGCTTGGGCTACAACGTGAGCGCAAGGCCAGCCTGAGCTACATAGTGCGACCCTGCCTCAAAAAACCAGGGCTGGGAGTTCGGCTCAGTGACTTAAGCGCCTGCCCTGGCAGGTGCGAGGTTGTGAGTTCGAGCCCCAGTGCCACAAAAAAATAAAATAAAATAAATAAATAAATGAACACTTCCCAATAGAAGAACTACAAAAGGCCAATAAGTACATGAAAATGTTTGTACAATGGAGTAGTCCTCAGCTCTAAAGAAAGATAAACTTGAGGCTTTTATATGTAAATGGATACATCTGGAGAGCATATTTATAAGTGAAATAAATCAGATTTGTATGTGTAAACATTGTATTGCCTCCCTAGTGTAAGAAACTTAAAGAGTAAATAAGATTCAAAAGATACTATAGATAGTGTGAAAGGGAAAAGAACTGCTCAAAAGGAAAGAACCACTGGGATGAGAGAAAGGAGAAAAGAAGAAAGGGAGAAAAAATATATATACACACACATATATATAGCTAAAATGATTGTAGTAGTCACTCTACTAGTTCTTTGAAAGTAACAGTTAGTGCTTGTTTGATCAATTTTACATGCCCATATCTGGTAATCTCAGCAACTATTTGAAGACAACAATACACAATATATTAACCATTGTTAATTTCTTATCATCTTGTTTTGAAATTCTGTATCATTGTATTGGTTTGTTTTATTCTCTTTAAAATAAAAAAAATTCAGCATCTTTCACCATTAGAGAAATGTAAGTCAAAACGACACTGAGATTCTACCTGACGCCAGAAATAATGGCCATCATAAAGGACTCAAAAAGCAACAAATGCTGCCAAGATTGTTGGGAAAAAAGAAAGGAACTATGCAACACTGCTGGTGGGAAAGTAAACTAGAAAGACCACTATGGAAAGCGGTATGGAACATCCTTAAAAACTAAAAATAGAAATGCCATTTGATGTAGGTATTCCCCTTCTGGGTATCTTCCTGAAAAAGTTAAAGTCATATTACAATGATCCATGCATACCCATATTTATAGTAGCACAACTGACAAAAGGTAAATTATGGAAGTGGCCTATATGCCCATCAACAGATAAATAAAGAAAATGTAGTATATGTATACACAATGACATACCATCCCACCATATATAAAAGTAAGTTTGAATCTTTTTTAGGAAAATGGACAGACTAGGAGGCCATACTGTTAAGTGAAAATAAATCAGACATGGAAGGATAAATACCCCATTGCTTCTCTTATATGAGAAACTCAAAATATAAATAATTTAAAGACCAAAATAAAAGAGAGATGGCAAGAAACAGGGAGTAGAATTTAGGGAGATATGCAAAGGGTCTGAGGAAGGGAAGAAAGGGTAGGATTGCGTAGGCTGTGGGGAAGTAAAACTGCTCAAGATACAATATGTGTGTGTGCCAATTACCTACGATGAATGTAACTATTATGAATTGCAAATATATACCAACAATAAGAGGGAGAAATTTCATTGGACTAGTTTATACAAATTTTTCTACTTGTTTTTTCTGAACATCAAGTAGAAAGGAGTCGCTTAACTTCTCTACATCGCAGTTTATCCACCTGAGATTACTATATCTGCTCCCTTGCAATATATTTCTCTATCACGACAGCATATGAAACATGAATGCAAAAGATGCAGGAACACCCATCAGCAGGGGAGACAGGATCCATGAATTACTTCCCCTATACCACCCCGCTTCCAGTTAGAGGTTGAAAGCCATAAACCCTATTTCCCAGACTCCCCTGCAGCGAGGGTTCAGCCTGAGGTGTAGAAACACTCCTCTAAGATTTCAAAGGCATGAACGAGGTGGTGACTACCTGCCTGCTCCTCTTGGCTACTTTCCTCCCAGCAAGCACAGTCCAGGAAACAAGGGGTTTTCTTGTGCCAGCGATCCAGATCCTGGGTCAGTTGCAGAGCAGTGGCGATGATGGCAGTTTCCTGATTCTCAGCATCTCATTTCCTGGATCATAAGTTTGGGATGTCCTCTTGAACATACCAACAGCAGTAGAGATGGAGGCAGTAGCTCCCCTGAGATCTCAGTTCCATATTTTTCTGGAAGTCATTCCTGAGAATTGAGCCTCATAGTCTCAGCTCAGTGGATTTTATAAGCAATTTATATCTTCTATAAAATGCCCCTCTGTTTAAAATACTTGGTCTGTGTTTGCTCTATTAATTAAACAGTCTTCAGTCCTCCTGGTTTTTCTTAACCTTAGACTCTGCGGTGTGTGGAGGACAGTAAACTTGAAAAGGAACGAGTCCTTAGATCTTTCTGGGCCTCATCAGGAGCCAACCTCAGGCTCCAGAGTTCTGCTCCTATTTCATCAAAAGGAAGGGTTATAAAGACATGGGGACAACAAACCCCCAAGGGAGAGGTCCAGACAGGCTCCCCATTCAAAATGACACAACAGGATGCCTCTGAGCAGGGTGACAGTGTAACAGAAAAACAGGCTTTCTAGGCTGCCCTTTCCATCTCGAATCTATTCATGGGCAATTAATGGGATTATTAGTAAGCACCTCTCTGACGCTCTGGACTTCCCACTGGTTTAAGCACAGCCTCAGATGGGAGAACGTTTAACAAAGCAGGAGGACGTTTTGCTTCTGAGCACAACGGGTGGCTTTAGTGTTTCTTCGAGAAGAAGGAAGCTGAGTATAGAAGGGCACAGAGAACTAACAAGCAAATAAGGAACAGTCTTGTCTCTAAAAACTAGCATGTGCTGAGGAGGGAGCAGCCCAGACTCAATATCTGAGAGAAGTACCAAGAAGAATATTGGTAAAAGGCCAAGTTGTGGCCCTGAGACCAGATAGATTATGCCCTAGGTTCAGATTGCACAGCACATAAAACAGAACCAACCCTATCTGGTTGCCATAGGCTGAGATGACTAGCAGAAAGTACGCATTCCTCTGCAGAGGAATGACAGGTAAGAGGGAGGAAAAACTATGTAGGATGCTGCAAGAGGCTAAGAAAAGCCCTGCCTCATGTTAGTTAGTGACAGTGAGTGATCCGCAGTCATACCCTAAACACTGAAATTAACCAAAGATTTTAATCTCTATTTGCAATCTGCCAAGAAAATACTCCAATGGTTTCCATAAAATAGCCTTTATCTCTGATTTCCCAGGACTTTATAAATGTGATTTGTAGGTTGTGTTCTTCCTCACCCAACTAAAATCTCAGTTGCCTAAAAAAGTCACCTCTATAATGAAGGCGACCACAGGAAGGCCAAACTGAGGAGGATTAGTAGTTGTCCAACCAGCCACTGCTTGGCTTTGATCACCTCTAGAGATTTTATGGGTGATAAAGGGAACGACCGGGGAACTTGCAGATGAAAGAGGCTCAAAGGGGTTCTGGGTTTCCACAAGTACTTTCCTTACCTCCTATACCTAGAAGGTAGATGCTATGGAGATTCAAGACACTTAGGCTTATTAAAAGATGTTTCTTCTACTCAAGGAAAATTCCTCCAGAGTCCTGGTTATAGACGTTTTAGGAACTTTCCTTCCCTTGTAGGCACAAAAACACCACCCAGCTCTGGCAATGTTCTGGGCGCTGTCAGTGACCTCAAAACCTGCCTTTTAGCTAGACCTTTATTCCTGGAGTTCATGAAGAATTTGGTGTAGTCGGTTTTCCCTAATGCCTCAGAACCCAGTTTTGCAGCACGTCCTCCCAGAGAACACCAAGTGGTTCATGTGCGGTGCTGAGGATTGAACCCAGGGCCTTGCCCACGCTAGGCAAGCGTTCTACCAGTGATCCACATCTCATTGCCTCCTACCCCTTTAATTTTGAAACATGATCTCACTCAAATGTCAAATAATCAACTCAGGAGAAGTATGTCCTGGACTAAGGTAGGGGAAAAATAGAAGCACAACATCTTTCAGCAGAAAATAAGCACAGCACTAGCTTGCCTTTTTGAAGCATCCTACCCAATTAAAGCACTTTTGAGTACATTTCTCTCGCTTAGTTGGCTTTGTTCTGTAAGACCGATGAGCAAACTGCACTGCATGCTTTCCAAGTCTAATTTGCATATGCAGCAAGATCTTCCTGATTGAAACTGGACGTTTGCTTCCACTCGAGACTTCTACTGGCCTCAGGGTTCTTTCATGTCTCATGCATAGCAAGTGTGTTGTGAAAGGATTGCTTCAAAACAAATGAAATGCAGTGGGAAGCCCTGTCCATCAGAGCCTCTCCATCTCCCACCATCGGAAAAAGGGTTCTCCGTGCACTGAGCAAAAATGTCCTGAAGGAGCACAAGACAGATGCTTAGGGACATTGACCAGCTTCTGCCTGAGACTCGGGCTCCTATATGAAGCTTAAGAGGAAGACACATACCTGGAAGAAAGCAGGATAAATCCATTCAGACATCAAATTCTCATCCCATCCCAGCCTCCAAGGAAAGGTTTATGTTTTATCTTGGCTGGGATGCAGGGGTCCCCTGGAATCCTTCCGTTAGTGGTGGCCCGTGCTCCTCACACGGATCCCTGCATTCCCCCCTTGCTCTCTTACCTTCCCCCACTGTGTCCCTTTTCTTTCTTCCTTTCCTTCCATTGCCATTCTCTCTAATTCTTCTCCCTTTGAGTTCTCTCTGTCTTTTTTTTTTCTTTTCTCCCCTAAGGTGCCAAAAAGCCTGTGTGCTAAGCCAAGGTGGCATTAATGTGGATTAGATACTCGGAAAACAAAAAATTGGCAACAGAAGCTTTTGTCTTCCATGGAATTCTCTTGTTTATTCCTTCTTAACTGGACTTAGCTGTTGGATTATACACCACATTTGCTGTTTTCCTTTCTTAGAGAAGTGCTTAAAGAAGTCTTGTATTTTCGAACACATTTAATTATTTGCAGTTGCCCACGCTGCTATTTATCTGTTTACTTCTGCCAAATAATTCTACAGATTTCTTGGTAATTGGCTAGTTTAAATTCTCTGCATCTTTTCCTCTAATGAAAGTCCAGGCCTTCCTGTGTAGACAGGATCATCTTTTATACATGTGAGTCAGTCTGTAAGCTATATTTCTAAAATTTCCTCAACTTCCCCTTTAACCTACTTTGAGGGAGTTAGCACTTCTCATTGGCCTAGTTTGGAAAAGAAGCCATATAAAGAAAAGGAGTGTTATTTTTGTTTTCAGAACTCTTCTGGCATAAAGATTTTTAAAAATTAGCTATTTTGGAGCTACTTTTCAAAATCATCCATAAAAAGGACAGAGAATCTTGGTGGAATGCAATGAGCATTTCGTTGCGGGCCATACCATCCTGGCAGTTCTGTAATAAGTCAGTAAGACTGTGAGGGTCAACATTGCTGTGGGAGCTTGCATCTGAAAACATTGCAACCTTTTCCTGGCCACATTCTTGGGGGAGCAGGGGAAACAGCTAGTGACAGGGTCTTTGAGATTGGACCGACTGACCTCAAAAACAGGAGATGGAAAGTCTTCATGGTGCAGGCAAAGTTGTCCTCCATGGCATGCAAACTCTGAGATGATCCATAATCGATACCCCAGAAACTTCAACACCCCAAACTCAGTTATTTGGCAATCTGGGTGGAGGGAGAAAGAAGAGAAAGAGGGAGGGAGACAGAACCAGAAAGAGAGGGGGGTGGATACACATGCTATCAATCTATCATTACAAGAAGGAAAACCTAGATCCCAGATCCTGCATTAGGAAAGCTTTTTAGCACAATTGCAACTACCAACAGAATTATAAGTGCCCCCATGTCAACACTGAGTTGTCTGAAATTATACAACCCTGATCAACATTTCTGAATATGCCAAATAAGTACAGTGCATACATATAAGCAATTTTTGAGAACCTTCATTGCTTGTAATTTACAATGAAGGCACACACTGCCTTAATTCCTTGACCTTACCTGTGCTGAGTGTAGACATAAAGATTGTGCACACAACATCTTCTACTTCCTTAAACTGCTGGTTCCTAAAACAAAACAATAAAACAGGAACGCCCCCAAAATCATCTTCCAATAAAAAGATTTGTCTTTTGGGTTTTGTGTTGTATTCCTAGGAGGTACGATTGCCAAATTGTGGCATTTTATCAAGAATACTGCCTTGTATTTGAGATTCTCCTTTTCATGGAGTATTTTTATATTTACCACCTCATTTTTATTTGGATTCACACAAGTCCATGAAGCAAGTAGTACCATTCCTTTATTTCACAGATGCTTGATCTGAGGGCTGGGAAACAGAAGAAACAACCCAGAGACTCAGAACTTATTGGTGCATTGCTGAACCTCTCAGACTGGGCTCTTAGACTTGCAGTCCAGTGTTCAGTTCACTCTCTGCCATCTGACTCCTAGTCAGTATCACAGAAAAGCTGTGCTTTTGGTAGCAAGAGTGCTAACTCGGTGACTCTGGCCTCAAATCATATCAAAGCGCTGTCTCTTCTGCAACCATTATAAGCAACAGTTACATAACCAAAAGGGAGCCCCCATACTGCAGAACAGAACCTTGAATCATTGGGAAGGTGATATGCTGTTTCACGGGGTGAAAAGAAGCTGCCCACTTCTCACTGTTTGAGTCTTCCCAGCCACGATTCACATTTCCAAGGCTAAAGGACAAGCCTAATGCTAGCTTTGAGCTCTCCACCGAAAAGGCTGAAAGTCTTTCTCAAAGTCATGAATCTGTAGAAGTCGGATAAGGAAAAGAAAACAAAGATTCTGACCACCAAGTTTTCGCCAGTGATTACGGCTGACTCCCGCCCTGCATTCCTAGAGAATGGGAGAGATATATTTCTCTCTGCTCATTGCCCAGTTTTCAAAGTAGTACTCAATATGGTTTGGTAATAATTATCATTCATACTTACTATAGAACAAAAAAATGAAAGACATAAACAAGAAGATAAAACAATAACTGTTGTTAGCTGCCTTCACAAAGAATTGAGGGGAAGAAGAATTTTGTCTTTAAGGACGAAGGGCAAGACAGAGAAACATTGAGATCCAGGCTGAGATGAAAATTACTTCTGTCTAAGACTGATGTGCAGATGTAACTTCCTGACACTTTGCCTTCAGGCAAATTAAACCCCAAAGCCATTCTATCTTCTCTGAAAACCTGGCTCTCCCAAGAATGAGAGTATTTTTGGTACTCCATAGGAAAATAAGGCAGTGATTGGTTATTGGCATGAGGTACATATGGTAGACCGAAGCTGCCTAGTTACAAGTAGACTGAAAATTAACTCATAGCCAACTGAAATATAATGGGCTCATGCAACAGGGGTGTCCCCAGGAGGAGCTGGAGTGGAGGAACAAGGGAACATGGACACTCAGATATATTTTCCCTGACTTCCTTTCACTTTGCTCAATTTTATCTTCCTCACTATCTTCAACTCACTACTTCTCTTTGTGCATTTTCTTCAGTCTCTCTCTCTCTCTCTCTCTCTCTCTCTCTCTCTCTCTCTCTCTCCCTCTCTCATAAAGCACGCCTTCCATGCATGAGGGTGGGCTAAATGGTACTGAGGAATGCAGTCAGATGATTCCAGGTTTAAAATATCTCAGTGAGCAGCCCAAGAGGACAATCCAAAGTTAGAAAACATCTATGGAAAAATAGACTCACTTTGACGCTCAAACCCACCTTTGGGTAAATTACCATCAGCAACAGGAATTGGGTACTATGATGAGTTGCATCTGGTTCACATGACCAAATCCCTGTACTGAGCTTCCCACAGTTGTCCATATCACAAAACAAAGTGGTGGAGGGAGGAACATCGTGGCAGGCTACAGTTATGGGGTTCTCACAAGATGCTCAAAAGACCTTATCAAGGTATGTTGGTACTTGAAAATGGGAGGGCAAACAAAAACTCAAACCACAGGAGGGCAAGTTGAACAAGACACCCATCAGATGAATTCTCGTAACGCAGGTGTTTAGGAAAATTATTGGGTTGGAAAACTAACGCAACTGACTTGAACCTATATTCTTCCTATATAATCCACTTTCATCACTGCTCATTAAAGGAAATCCAAGATTTTGTCTAATTAAACTACTGTGGAATACTGAAGTTTGACAAATTTTGATGAACCAATAGAATTCTGATCATGTCTTGTCTATCATCCTACATAAATATTAGCTGTGGATACACATGGAAACCTAAATTCTGAATCTACCATTTAAGACTCACCTTTTGTTTAGAAAATTTAGATGAAGCTTTATACTTAAGAAAGCATTCTTTATCACTAGGACACTACAATCCAACTGAAGTGAAGGAAGCTGGGGAGATAGAGGAGAAAAAGCAGATGTTCTTTTTCAACTGATATTCTTCCAAAGTTGCATTTTAAAATGATTTTTAAAATAATATATTTGAGCCGGGCCTGGTGGCACACGCCTTTAATCCCAGCACTCGGGAGACTGAGGTAGGCAGAGCGTTGTGAGTTCGAGGCTGGCTTGAGCTACAACGCTAGCACAAGGCCGACCTGAGCTACACAGTGTGACCCTGCCTCAAAAAAACCAGGGCTGGGAGTTTGGCTCAGTGACTTAAGTGCCTGTCTGGCAGGTGCGAGGTTGTGAGTTCAATCCCTGGTGCTGCAAAAAAAATAAAAAATAAATAAATAAATAAAATAAAATAAAATAAAATAATATATTTGTTGTAAGGCAACAGTGAAAATAAAGTAAAAAGTTAAAGGGACACTTTACGATGCAGAAAGAAAAGAATCAAAGGGTGGTCCCAACATAACTGCTGATTCTCCAGAAGCTAAACACTCCAGCCCCAGGCTGGCCCCAAGCCTCACCTCCTGCCTTTATTAGAAGCTATTTTTTCCCTCTGAACCAGGCTGTTTTGTGCCAGATAAGTGAAATGGAGCATGAAGAACATTATTGGAATAATGGCGGGAGAACACATACACAAAGAAAAGTCCAGGCGAAGTTCTCCTCCTTTGAGTAAATTGAGATGGGTATTCATTTTTTTGCCTAAATTGACCCTGTAATTGTTTCTACTCTTGTCCTCATGAGATATGTGGAGACATAACCTCCAGGACTAGTCCATTTACAGCAAGAAAGAACTACACACGGTTGAGACACCCTGTATCATTCATCCATGCAGGTCCCACAATTGATTCTCTCCCAGAGACTGGCCATATGGATTGATTTAGCAGCATTTCACCAGCTGCCTAGAGACATGGCTTGAGTCATCCTGTATAAATTACTTAACTCTCCACCAAAGAGAGGGAAAAAAAATGTTTTCTTGCACAGCAGTAGCAATTAATGTTCAACATGTTTATGGAGTTTAATAATATATGGCCCAGCACCAATCTCTGTATGCAACACCATTATCCTGAGAGAGAGACTTAGGTGGTGTCATCAGCATACAAGACCCTGATGATTGATTCATCAATAACTAAGCCTGGCCTTAGTACAGCAAACAAATTAGAGATTGCAGAATTATGGCCATATAGACAGGACTTCCTTCTCCTCAAATATATGTCATAATTGATGGTGGCGACCTTTTGGCAACACTGAAAAACAGCTTGCAATGAACAGGCTCCCTCTTCTCTGAGTACCTGCATGCATTAGTGATGGCTCAAAGCTTGGCCCAGCGGGGTGGAATGGAACAGGGTCTGGAGAACTTCTTCTGAGGAAAGTGTTTGCCAGTGTGATCAACCACTTCTTCATCTCTCTCATACTTCACCGTGGAGCCAGGCAAAAGGAAAGCAGTGAGCTAGCTGACAGCTACTGAGCTTGATACTTCTGTGTATCAGCCTGTGTTCTAGGCACTCGAGATAGAGCAGAGATCCAGACAGATGGAGAAGAAGGGCAATGAGCATGCAAACAAATAAACACTTGTTAAATTCTGAAAAATGGAATGCTGAAGATAACACAGACCACTCTTGAATCTATATATTTTTAAATGCCACATAGGGATTTTTTTTTTTTTGTCTTTTTGAGACAGGGTCTTGCTATACAGTTCAGGCTGACCTTGAACTCATTTTGTAGCCCAGGCTGGTCTCAAACTCACAACGATCCTCCTGCCTCAGCCTCCCGAGTGCTGGGGATTACAGGTGTGTGCCACCATGCCTGGCTCCACATAGGGACTTTAACAATAAGAGACACATTAGGAACTCCACATTCACATGACTAAACAATCACCAAGGTAAGCAAGATGCTGTTACTTTTATACTTTCACTCCCACACATTCTATATAAACACCAATCATGAACAGGGATGGCTGGTGTCCACAAATTGAGCATTTTAAAAATATAACTCTTTTAAAATAATTTATTTGGAACCTGGAAAGCCCAAAATAACCAAAAATAGATAGATTGTCCCATGTTAAAACAAAACCAAACAGGAACTATTCCATATGTTTAAAAAGCTAGCTATAAAATAGAAATAACAATGCCAGGACACTTCAGATTCACAGGAATAACACACTGCATCTGTGCGGGTGAACTGATCGTGGAATGTTAGGTCTGCCTCACGTTTTGTTCTCGTGAAACTTTTTTTATCTCTGTAGTAAGAACATGTGATGTCTATACGGACCAGTTAAAATTTAAACTTAAGGCAATTATTTAAATAATTTAATTCTGTAAAACATCCTTTAAACTTAAATACATAAGTTAAAGTACAATCCTCCTCATATGAAGTAACCGGTCTCTTCATTCAATTTTTCACACTAATTCATGGCATTGCTTGGGTCCATTTAAACATGAAGAATTTCCTAACCAAGTCTTGCAGTTCTCAGATCCTTTTAATTGGTTTGGAACACTTGGTTTGGTTATGAGACTTTCTCTTTATTAAATATTTACATGTAGCGATTTCCCCTTTCAATGGTCCAATAGATAACACTATGTCCACACCTATGCACCCCCAAAGTGTCCTTGTATGGACAGTGAAAAGATGTGTGTGTTCTCTGGCAGTGGCCAGCCACCCTGGACACAGACTCAACATCCATGGAGATATGATCTGCTGGTCACCATCCTCTCACGTGATACCAGGCCCAGTTGTGATGAACATTTATACTAAGCAAATATTAACTGAAGGGTAATATTAATAGCAATGGTTGCACATGGGACCCTAGGTAGCTTTCCTTCCTAACCTTCATTTATATCCTTAATAGCACAGCTCCACACCCTGTTGTCCTTTAGACCCTTCCACTGACCTTCTCCTCCCCAGCTCTTTTTTTTTAATTAATTTTATTGGTATGCTTTAGCTATACATAATGATAACGTTCACCATAGGGAATGTGTGCCTATACATGACATATCTTGATTCTTTTCTCCCCAATCCCCTCCCCTTCCTTCAACTCTTCTCCCCGCCCCCATTTACAAAACTTTGTTCCCATTTTTTCTTGTAATGTCTTTTTTTCCCCCCTTTTCCCTTCCTTCCTCTCCCCTCTCACCATATTCCCCCTCCCACATGAACCTTTCTCCCTATTTCCCAGTGTCCACAGGCTGCACCACTGGGCCGACTCCAGCTACACTGTGTCCAGGGGAGCAACTGGCTGGAGAAGATGGGGCAGAAAGCAGGGAGAAACCATGGCATTTCTCTTCTTGCCTCTGTTGTAGGCATCGTCTTTAGCAGTGGAGCTTCAGGCTCCTTTTGGCTCCAGGTCCTGCCGGGATGTCCCAGCTCTGTGGTTCTGGCAGCTCCACCTCCTCCATAGGGTGACAGCAACTTGCTGCTGCCGCTGCTGCTGCTCCTCTCTAAATTGCCTCTTCATGCTCCGTGTAGATTTCCACCATCTGTAGGCCCTGTAGTAAATTCCTTTGTTTTCAGTACTAAGTGGCCTCTGCCTTTTTTGCTTTTCACACATTGATACTGAGAGTACACAAGAATTCAGCTGAGTGCACACTGAGTATCTACTCCACACTGTACATTATGCTGTGCACCAGAGAGATTGTGCCTGCCATGGAGTAAGTCAAGATCTAGCGAACTGAACAACTCACACTCATGTGGCAAGCAGTATAACAAGGCAGAGGCCACACAGCTCTGCGAACACCAAGACTGGTGCCTTAGCTGAACGTGGGAGTCAAGGAAAGTGTCCTGGAGGAGACCATGGTTGAACTGAACTCTTAGGGCGGACACTTTACCAGGTGAGAGGATGCTAGAAGGGCCTTTCTGACAGAGTATGAGTAACTGTATCAAAGCGTCACACTGAATGCTGGTATCCTCAGCTTGGGGTCAAGGTAGGGAATGATGGGGCAGGCACAGTAGCAGTAGCAGGCCAGAATCACTAGAGTACAAGGTAGGAGGCCAGAGGATAGGGAAGGAGGTCAGAGATACAAGACACTGTGGGGTTGAACTCTCTTCAGTGTACAGTTAGGAGTGATTAATGGTCTTTAAATCAGTGGGAGAGCATGGCCACATTACCAATGGGTAATTTAGACGGCTCACTTCAGCCAGACCATAGCAAATGGTAGCTCTGTATGAGACAAGGTAGAAGAAAAGAACAACAGCAAAAAAAAACTACTTGAAGAAATCAACCTCCCAGTCTTAAACTCCCTCAGCCAACCCCTCCCTGTGCTAGGAGGAAGGAGAACGTGAAATTGTAAAAGATATATCCTAACCTTCTTCTATATGTGTGTGGTCCTTCAAAGTATACCATGTAATTCTGAACACATCTCATTATCCTCATAAAATTTTCATATCAGAATCCTTATTTTTCAGATAAACACATTGAGTGTTAAGGAGTGGCAGAATACATCCAAGGTCACATAGTGAGTAAGAACTGAATCAAGCCATTTCCAGACTGTTGAACCTAAGATAATTTTTCTGCCTCCCATTATTTAATGGGATAAATCGTTGTCTCTGAAAGTTGACTATTAAGTAGCTAGAGAAACAGTGTGATGATTCCCATACACACATGTAGTCAGCTACTTCATAATGATTGCTTACCTTACGTCAGGGATGGACTGACTTTAAATGTTTTGTTTTTACTACTCCCCTTGAAACAGATTCTAGTTCCTTAAGGGATTATTGGTGATCATAGGCTATTGATTCATTCTCTCTGTGACTGGAAGAGGATGGAAAATGGCAGCTCACAGCATTTCAATGAAGCCGTTAACTCTACGATTTCATGAACTTCCTTGTCTTTCCCAATGTGAACAGAGAGGATAGCATTCCAAAAAAAAAGCACTCATAACAGAATTTGAAAAGGAATACGTGAGAAGTCTAAGGAATGGCAGAAAATATTCTTTTTGTCTCAAGTGGCCTTTTGGCCCCTCCAGCAAAGGACCACAGGTCAAAATCGGACATAACCCCTCCAAATTGCATCCTGGGAGGGTGACGATGGATTCTTTTTTTGTCATAAGTATATTCTTCATAGCAGAAGCCTTAGGAATTTCTGGTTTTCCAGATGATTAATCCTTGCTCTTGCTAGTACCAATCCTCTTTCTCCACAAAATACTAATAAGGCACAGTGAAGCTCCCTCCTCTTTCCCACCTGGGATTAAAAGAGAAAGAAAGGATGGGACTGAGAGGAATCAGCAAACCCAGTGTAACTCCCTTTGGACTCCTGCCTCCTGACTGCGTCCTGACTCGCTCCTTCCTGGTCCTAGGATAGCCACCCGCAAGGCAAAGCAAACATCTTGGTTTACTCAGCACCTCCTCAGCACAGAGCCAGTGATTTACAGACCTGTTTCCACCCCTAACAACTCCCATTGGTAGCAATGATTTGCTCAGGCAGCCATGATTCTGCCCACATTTGAGAATCACTTTTTGACTTTTATGTGCTTGCATTTAGACTCCACATCCTTGTCATAAATAAACTGACTATCATGAAAGGGGAAGTGGAGGTTGAGATGATTCTGGAACAGTACTGCTTGCCTGTGGATTATGCGTCCTGAAGATACCCATATAAATAAGATTCTAACCAGCTATAAGCCCTGTAAGTACAGGACCCTTTCTATCTTGTTTAATACTCCATCACCAGCATCTTATACATTCCCTGATACATAATAGGGCACTCAATAAATGACAGTAGTTAATATTTATTGAGCTCATATTTGTGTTTATGTGTATTAAGCACACATGAGCTCATTTAATCTTCAAAGCAACCCTCAGGGTTAGGTACTATCGCTTGCATTATAGGATAAGGAGTCTAAAGTACAAAGCAGTTATGTAAATTAACTTCTGATAGAGAAGCTGCAAAGAACTTGGGATTTGAACCCAGGCAGGGCAATCATAAAGCTAATGTTTGTGTTCATTCAACTGCACTGTCATTCATTGATTAAGCGGCTGGCATCCTGGTCTTTAATAAAGATAGCGTTCATTTTCTTCCTTTCTGGCTTCCTTTCATGAACATCTGAAGGGCTTAAGAACCCTGATTCAATACTGCATTCTGTCCAGGTAACAGCCCATCTTCAAAGAAATTTTACTGTCATGCTTTGTAGGTGACTCCCCTACCTTGCGAATAAAAAGTCTTCAGTGTCCTGGGCAGCTTTACAACCTCTCGGGTGAAGTTCTGTCCCCAGGTTCCCTGGCTACGCACAATGCCCATAAGTTTTCTGAGATGTTAGATGGTTATTAGTCACTTTCAGCAAACCCAGCATCTTTTTTTAGGGTGACCATGCATTTCACGAGTCTTTGGGTGACAATATTTGAGCAGGAGGGTGACAGGGAAAATATCCCTTCGTGTATGAAATTTCCTCCTTTCCAAATATCTATTTTTACTTCTCATCAGCAAAACCAGGGGAAAAAGTAAATGTTCTTAGTTCAGGCTGAATTTACACTGGAAGTTTCATATCTCAGGAATGCTGTGGTCTTTGAATGCACGTGTGTCTTTTATAATGGTTACCCAGGTGATTTCAGTCTCTCTAGAATGTTCACCTTCTGATCCAGTTTTAAAAGCGATGATACCACTAAAAAGCTGCTTTAAACTTGAAAGCAGATGTTCAATACTCAGAGGAAATGCTTATGAGGAAAAAAAGCTGATTTTGACCTATATAGGAGCTAAAGTGGTTATTACTCTTCAAGAGCCCTGCAAACAGCCAACTTTTTGAGGATTGAAAGAAAAATTCAGAGCCATCATTCTTACTGAATCCTGGATACCTCCCTTTGTTTTCTAGCAAAGTAAACACTGTATCTACCATCACATATATTATCGCAATCAGATCCCGTAAGTTCCCCAGGAAAGCCAGGCAGCTAGAGCCCGCAACTCAGCTGGATGCTTTCACAGACCACCCGACTGATAGATTCAGGAGGTTGGTAAGGGCCATTCGTGGAGAACCAGACCTGCTCTCCCTCTGAGAGTCTTTCTCCCATGTCCCCATCTCCATTCTCTCAGAAGGTTTAAACAGATCTACTACCTATTATACACAAAAATTTCAAATCTCTAGAGCCTTCCCCCATCCAAGTCCAAAGGAACCATTCATCAACTTTCTGTCTGCCTACAGTTTGCATATGGCATCCTGCAATAAGTGGTCTTTTGTGACTGGACTCTAACACAGCACAACGTTCCTAAGGTTTACCCAACTTATGGCACATATCAAGACTTTATTCCTTCTCATTGCTCAGGGGCATTCTCTTGAGTGTATAACCCACATCTTGTTTATTTGCTCACAAGTTGAGAGCCATTGAAGCTCTTCTCACTTTTAGCTACTATGAATAATATTGCTATGAACAATAACATTGCTGTGTACAAATTTTGATATAGACCTAGGTTTTCATTTGTCTTGAGTAGATAGCTCCAGTGGAACTGGCAGGTCATATGGAGACTCTGTATGTTGAACATTTTGAGGAAATGCCAAACTGTTTTTCCGAAGTGGCTGTACCATTTCACATCCCCAGTCAGACAAGAATGATGGTTTCAATTTCTCCGCATTCTTGCTGACATTTGTTATTGTCTGTCATTTTGATTATAGCCATCCTACTGGGTGTGAAGTGGTATCTTGTGATTTTGATTTGCATTTTCCTAAAGGTTAATGATGTAGAACAACTTCTCGTGTGTGTGTGTGCGCGCACGCGTGTGTGCATGTGGGTGTGTGCGTGTGCATGTGTGTGTATGTGTTTCAGTCCTTTGATTATCTTCTCTGGCAAAATATCTGTTCAGACTGTGTGCCCATTTTTAAAGTGGGTTGTTTGCCTTTTTGATGTTGTTTTAAGGATTTTTTTCTTATAGTCTGCATGTTTATCCTTTATCACATAGGAGATTTCCAAATATTTTCACCAATTTTTCAGAATCCCTTTTTACTTTTTTTAATAATATCATTAGCAGCATAAAATTTTTTAATTTTGAGAAAAAAAAACTTTTGTGTTGTTCTTGTGCTCTTAATGTTATATTTAATCAGTCCTTACTCCGAGCTCCAGTGGTGCACTCAGTGCGTGGTACTCACATAAGAAGCCACAACTTAGCTGGTGTCATGAAGACTTCCTCCTGCGCTTCCACCTAAAAATTTTAAAGTTTCAACAGTTCTGTTTGGGTTAATGATATGTTTTGATTTAGCACTTGTGTACGATATTAGGCTACCTTTCATTCTTTTATTGTTGTTATTGTTGTCTTGCTTTTTGTGATACTAGGGAGTGAACCCAAGGAGTCTCTTTAAGATTTATTTATTTAGTCATTTTTATATTTATTTTTGAGACAACATCTCACTTAGTTACCCAGGCTTGCCTGGAATTTGTAACCCTCCTGCCTCAGCCTCCAGAGCACTTGGGAATACATGTGTGCACCTCCATGCCCGTCTTCCATTTTCCTACTTTTGCAGGTGGATATCTAGTTATTCCAGTACCAATTGTTGAAATGATTATCCTTTTTCCACTGAATGTCTTGACACCTTTGTTGAAAATTAATTGATGATAAATGTAAGGGTTGTTTTCTGAATTCAAAATTTTATTCATGGATCTATCTATTCTTGGACCACAATCACATTGTCTTGACTACTGTAGCTGCATCTTAAGTTTTGAAGTCCATCTTCCAACTTTCTTCTTCCATTCTTGCTACACCACAGTAACTGCCATGTAGCTAGATAGATAATAATACGTGCATATCTCATGAGATCTTTGTTATTTAATGCGTAACCACCTCATTATCTTTTGCAATTCCAGTTAGACCTGGAATTTTGTGGACCTTTCTGCAGTTGAGAACACCTTCCCTCAAATCCACATTTTTCTCCACAGCTGTAATCATATCACGACTCTGCCTCCAATCACACTGAGTAAAACTCACACTCCAGTCCTGCTGGCTGTCTACTCATCAACCCCATCAGCTTCCACTTTTTCTGCATCTTCTGCTCTCTAACCTCCATGGCTTTCTTTTGTTTTTAAAACCCCCAGGCCCTTTGCCACTAAGGGTTGTAGCTCCAGCTTCTCCCTGTCTGCCGATCTCTTTCCTGAACACGGAAGGGTGGAACAGCTCAGCCCTGGTTTCCTAACCGTTGTCGCATTCATCCTGCAGCCGCCTCATAAAGCCTATCGACACCTTCCTAGAACAATGTTTAAATGTCAGAAATAAAATACATAAGAATTGCCAAGAAAACTGATACTGGAATGCAATTTTTAAACTCATAAAGATACTACTGATATAATAATGGTTGCGGTTTATTACTTTATTAAGTAGTAAGCTCCAGCTTTCTCCTACCATTCATGATTTTAAGTAATAAACAGCAGAAAAGATATTTCAAGACAGTCACAAACACCATGATGAGTAGGAAAGTAAGATTTCCATTAGTGACGAGTCACAGCCATTGCAATTACGATGGTGATCTGCTGCCTATAATCATAGTGGAATAAAATGAGACATTTCGATTAGAGAAAATGAAGCAGTTTTGCTTTTAATTTTGTGTTTGTTTTTACCAGCAAGTTAAAGGACACCCTGAATTCTGTGCCAGTGTAATGCTCCAATAAGTATAGGGTGGAGCTGTGATTCTGCTTTTTTAACAATGCTGGAAAATGGTTCTACTCATAACATTATTTTGCATGGCAGTGGGAAAACATAAAGGTTGTATGTAGCCAGAAGCCATTTGTCTTCTGCTAAGTTTCCCCACTGCCCCACCATGGTTTTAGTCTCAGGGACCTTTCAGGGGAACCATATTAAAAAGCAGTTCTGCCTCATTATCTTCAGCTCCAACCTGGAATAAGGTGCTGAATGAACCACGGAAATTCTGAGCAAGACACTCACCAACCATCACTCCAGAAGTCTTGCAAGGTCTCAGAGACACTGCAGATCCGTTTCTCTAAGTCCACGAAGGGCACAAAAGCCTCAGGCCTAAAAGAAGGTTAAGCACAAATTAAAGAGTTAAAACAATGGAAACAATAAATGCAGTGACCTTAAAATACAAACCAAAAAAATTTACAAATTCTAGCCAGGTGCGGTGGTGCACATCTGTCATCCCAGCACTCAGGAAGCTGAGGAAGGAGAATCACAGCAGGTTCAAGACCAGCCTGGGCTACATAGTGAGTTTAAGGCCAGCCTGGGCTACATAGACCTAATCTCAAAAAACAAGGACAAAAATCTACAAAATCTAAAATTTAATACATGGTCGATTAAAAATCTACAATGTAGAATTTAGTAAATTAGTCTACAGCAACTAAAATTAAATTGAACTAAATATGATATGAAACTTCCAAAAGTGAATATTCCAAGAGACAATAAGATTTTAAAATGTCTCTAACATCCAAGTCCATCCTCCTGCCTTGTTCCAGTCTAGAAAAGGGATGCACACTAGGTCCAGGGCTGTCACTCAAATCTCAATGCTTAGAAACCTCAGTGAGACCAGAGAAGCCGCACCCTTTTCAGTGTCAGTGACTTGCCAGCTCCATATCTGGGGACACTGCCCTGGGTCCTGAAATCTCTCTAAAAGACCAAACTGACCCTAGCCAGAGGTCACAATTCCTTTTTTTTTCTTTCCCCTTATTATTTTTTGGGGTTTTTTGTTTGTTTGTTTGTTTGTTTTTATTTAAGAGTAAAAAAGACATATAAGAAAGACAAAAAGCAAAAGAGACAAACGACTAGAGTAAATGCACAACAGTAACATTATAGGTTTACAAAACAGGATGGTAGAAACTTGACAATGGTTGCAATATTGCGTATCGTTATCTTCAGAATGGTTGTTTACATTAACAGACATAGACATGTAAAATTGACCTAATGAGTGGGTTAAGAAACAAAACCCAACAATATGCTATGTACAAGAAACACATTTAACCCAAAAGGAAACTCACAGACTAAAACTCAAAGGCTGGAAAACAACACTCCATGCAACAGGAACCCGGAAAAAAGCAGGGGTAGCTATTATATTTGCAGACAATATGAACTTCAAACTGAAAATGATCAAAAGAGGTCACAATTTCACATGCTCATAAAGATGCAGAGAACCACTTGATTCCTTAAGCATTACAGACACAATGTCTTGTTCTTATGCACTTTTTAATGGCCACTGATAACATTTGAAACTGAAAAGGAACACACAGGAAGGAAAGAAAGAATGAAAGAACAAAAGAAAGAAGAAAGAAAGAAAGAAAGAAAGAAAGAAAGAAAGAAAGAAAGAAAGAAAGAAAACTTTACACAACATCCCAAGGAATCAGTAGAGGATTTGTTCCAGGATACCTCACAGGTACCAAAATCTGCAGATGCTCCAATCTCTTATAAACTGACATAGCATTGGCATATAACCTCTGCACCTTCTCCAATATATTTTGAATAATCTATAGATTACTTATAACACCTAATACAATACAAACACCATGTAAGTAGTTGTTATCCTGCATTCCATAGGGAATAAGGACAAGAATAAAAAGCTTTCACTCAGTACAGAAGCAATTTTTTTGCCTGAATATTTTTAAGCCAAGTTTGATTGAAACCAGGGAGCAGAACTCATGAAGGTGGGGGGCTGATTATATATTTCACACACAGTCACCACTGCTGCCCCAGATTCATATGTGCCAAAATATAAAAATGAAAAACTTAAAATTAGTTTCAAAAAGCAAAATTATAAAATCCTTATTTTAGGCACTTTATTGCCAAGAAATTCCATATTTAATATGGGATGTGGGTTACATATATTTGATACGATGTGAAACTGAAACTCTTAGAGAAAGAGTGCCTAAAGCCCATGAAATTATTGTTAAAAAATCTTAGGACCATGAAAGCAATAAAATGAATGGAGAAATGTATAAGAGAATAACCAGCAAGTGACCCCCAGCTCCTATATTGGCTGAGGAGAAGGGGCAGGTGTACACCCTCATGAAAGGGTGACTTGTCACTAGCTCTAACTAATTGTCATTTCCTAGGGAAAGGTTCCAGCATGGCCAGATAGTCCAGTCTCTGAAAGAAATCAGGGATCTGGAAATGTATGCAAAATTTCCAATTTTGAAATATTGATAATTGCTTCAGGGTTCTATCAAACAGTTTCTAGGGTACAAGCAAAAGTTGACCATGGGAGACTGAGGGGTTTGGATCTAGAGAAGTAATTCATACCCAAGATAGAAAACATAAGACATTTCCCGCCAGGTGGTTGGAGCATGCAAGATCTTCAACATAGGTTGGGGTAATGAGCAGAAGAACATCCTCTAAATGACTTAAATCTATATTTATAAATTCAGAATTAGGTTTCATGTGAATATTATAAAATTATTTGAAGAATAATTAGTTCGATAATGAGTCTGCAGGTGAGAAGCAGCTGTTTTGCCCCTGGGCTCAGGGTCACTGTCTCTGCTGGGTGAAGAGTCAGCAATAATTAGAAGAACCTGCCGTGCCAAACTAAATTAAAATTTTTCAAACCGTTACTCACTGTATGATATAATTTTGTTTCATGTTCCCGGGATGGGAAAACTCAAATTAAGTCTCTATTCATTATAAAAATAGGCTAACTAATTTAAGGCTATGAACTATCTGTTTGTCGATGGTATTGAATAGTTTCTATCTACTATAACAGATCATTCCATACTAAAATAAATGGGAGTTGATTATATGCCAATGGTTTATTTAACAGCACTCAATTGTACTGCTCTCCGAAAACTTAATGGGTCTCTATGGACGTGGCTGCATGCTATTTTTCTGAAAATAAAGTATTGATGTAATTGGATTTCCCACCCACATTGAACCTGAAATGCACAGATGGGATTGGTTTAAGCAAAAATTGGGAAATGAAAAATTTGTGATAATTATTGAGTGAAGTTATTTATTTCAGGACACTTTGGGGTATGTTCAGTTATCCTGAAATTCACAGATAACCTTTGGATGGTGTTTTCAAAAGTTCCAGGGATTGCTATCAAATTCCAGGTAAAGACAAAGAAGAAAATAAATCTAAGCTATAACATAGTTGCGCATGCCTGTAATCCCAATGTTCTAGGAGGCTGAGATAGGAGGATTCCAAGCTTGATCCCAGCCTTGGACACCTAGTAACTTAGCCAAACCCAATCTCAAAATTTAAAAACATAATTTTTTGAAGGGCAAAGACATAAATTATAGCTGGCCCTAGTTTCAATTCACAGTAGCATGAAGACAGAGAATAGAAAGGAGAGGGAGAGGGGAGTGAGGAGAGAGAGAAAACAAATAAACATTGAAAAGCATAGAGAAGTAAGTTTCTTTAACCATATCCCCATAATACCCGACCAACAGGTTGGTTTTGCCAGTTTAATGAGGAAAATGCTGCAAAACCAGTTGTTCAACATCTTTTAGGAGAAAAGACAAAATAGTGTATTAACTGAATCTTCCCCTTTCAACCTGGTATTTGGCTATTCTACAGACATAGCTTTAATCACACCCCACCCTACATGCAGCCAATTTCAGTGATGGGATGGGATAAGTAAGACCACAGGGTTGAGCTTTTAATAGGATGGGCTTACTCTGTTGAAAGTTCTTTTGGTCAATCCTTTTAGTTTTTCTCTGTTTTCTTTAGTCATCAGCCTCTGAGCTAATCCTGTTAATAGAACGATCTTGCTTGATATTTTTCTAAATGCCTTCTCTGGTCCAATCCAACTTGAGCAATTGAAATACTTGCTTTCATCAGCCTTCATAAAGGCAGCAGTAACAGCAGGAATAAAAGCGCTCAAATCCTTACTGATTGTGCCTATCATTCCTAAAGCAAACTAAACAAATCCCAGGAGTATTAACATTCTCAGAATCTGGATAATGACATATTTTTTGTCTTAAATATATTGGTCAAATGGCATCACCCACAGAATTTCGAGATTTTCCCCTTGTTCACCATTACAGAAAATAAAAATGGTTTCCTTTTCTCACCTTCAACCCCACTGAGTAACCAAGCCTTCACGGTAAAGTTGTGCTACTACAGTGATAGGACTGCAGACTTGTAAATTCGATCATATTCTAAGTCCATTAGGAACCCCAATAGTTTAAAGAACTTTGTCCTGAACCATTTGGTAAAATGAACAGTAGCTTATTTTTCTGTGAATTTCAGTTAGGTTTCCTCTAAGTAAACGTGGCTGAAAAGTGTGTTTTCAATCTCCCCCCAGGATGACATGTAATCAAGCAATGTAGTCAGAAGAACCTAAATCTTAGCCTAGCTTCCTTGCTGACCTATTAGGCAACAGGTAGCCTTGGAAAAAGTATTAAACCTCTCCAGACCTGCGTTTTCCCATCCATTAAAGGAGAGAAATGATCATTTTTATTTTTCAGAATCTTCAAGAAATAAAGTTTTTTTTTTTAACCTCAGAGTGTTTTGTAGACTATCAGAAACTATTGGAGACTATTAGTGCTGTGTGATATAGTTGTTATTAATGATAGTTTAGTCATGAAATGAAAGAGAATAGTTTGAAAGATGGTCAAACCAACCATGGGGAGCCTGACATTGCGACCTGATCTTTGAAACACCATTCTGCTAGCTTTCTTGGTTTAAACCAATCTGTGAAAGTCACTCCTCATAGTCTCTTAAGCTTTCTTACAAGAAACCAGTTCTATGGGAGATTCCTGCTAAAAGTGTATTGCGCATCCACCATATTATTATTAAACCTCTACCATCTTATTAAATTGGTGCACGGAGTCCTTTGTGTATGCTGAGACAAATTAAGGAAAGTCTAGCTACATGTTTTAACGTTTTAGTAGTTCATTTCTTTTTCTCTGGGAAATCCTAGGCACATATTCTATAGGCAAGATGTAATTAGTAAATATTTTAGATTTTATTTTTCCCTCTCGATCCATGGAGAAATGTGAGCATGGTGGGCAGGTAGGAATGCAAATGACAGCCAAGGTGGCTGAGGGAGTTTATACAAATGAGGGTGCCAAGAGGCCAATATTGGCATTAACAGGCAAGCCAAATTTATTCCTCCAATTGTATTTTGAAAAAAATGTACCAGCACCTTATAAAAGTCTGACTCAAGGCTGCGTCAGGGCATTTTTTGAAGGCACTTAATGGGAGAACAATGACCACTAAAAGAAATCTAAAATTAGTTTCTTTTACCAGGCCTCCCCATGAAGTGGGAGAAGCGAGTGCGCAGGCAGTCTCCGCCTGGCTCCCTCCGCTGCCCTTCTGCAACCTTACCTAACCTGCAGGGAGGTATCAGCCTACATTCGTCTCTCTTCTCCATAATCAAAAAGAGGTGTTCAGCTCAAGTTTCCAAATCTAGAAAATGCAAAAAGGAGTTGCATGCTTTGGTCCAAAACAAGTCTATAGGTAAAATTTTTTAGATGACAGATTAAAGATTATTATAGAATTGAAGAATTTTAAGACATTAATAGTGGAAGGGCATTTGAATAAACCATTGGTGGTGTGATTTAAAACAGTCCCTAGAATTTGTGTATCGTGAGTCAGTCCCTGAGGGATTATTCTGAACTTACTAACAAAAATCAACTTTCAACTTCCTACATGGAGGACTCAGACACATTAAATTCTTATTCTTGATGTAGACCCTGCCCTGATGACCACCCATCATTTCCGCAGTGTCTTTCATTCTTCTCTTCACTGCAACAAAGTAAGTCTTCCTCTTGTACAGCTTTTGATAGTGAATAAGATGTCTACACTTACATTATAAAATTAGCATTATTCATCATTTACAGAAGGAGTGATTTCAGAGTCATCATGGTTTACAAGTAAGTGGTAGAACTTAGCCTAGAATCCTTCTAGAGAGAGATTTTAAGCACTGGTTAAAAGATTTGATTTCTTAAATCTCTAAAATGATGGTATCCTCTTACTTCTTTAGACTTCCCCAAAATGTGCCTTCCACAAGTGTTGAGCATAATCTGGAGGAAATAGTACACACTGAGCTAACACTCTCTGAATTCCTTAGACTATAACCAAGGGCCCAACAACTAAAGATCTCACTCCATTTTTCTCTTTGCTGGTGATAACTGAGAATCTAACTTGGTAAAGACTCAATCTTCCTTTGCAGAAAGCTTCATTCAGTGAGTGAAACAGCAAACTCCCCACCCAAGACCATGGTGACCGACACCCTATTTAGAGAATAAGCAGCTGTATTACTGAGTCTACTAGAATTCATCGAGCCCTTTAGACTCTCCTCACCTTACCTCGGGATCCTCATTGTTGCCTGTTTCTCCTGTGGCTGATCTGCTACACAGATGCTCACATTTTGCCTTAGTTCTTGGTTTTTTTTTTCCAATACTATCTGCTCATTCATGGATTTTGGTCCCTTTCCTTGTTGCTGTTTCTGATATGAGAAAACCCCAATATTCTGTGTGTCTAGAAAGATACATGTACAAAGGAAGATTTTCTTTGCTGATTTCACCTGTAGAATCATTAGGTGTTATTCCATGGGTCCTAAACACATACCTGCCAATACTCATGAGTGCATGCAGATACCCTGCAGATGGTTACTGTATAGGCCCTGCTGATGTTGGTGGAAGAGCTGAGCCAGGGGCAATTTAAACACACTTGCAGTGTGGCAGGTCCACGAGTACACAGCCCACACCCAATTTCTGAGGCCTTTCACTTGTGGCCTGGTACCCTAAAGTATAAAGAAGTAATAGATAGAAATTATCACAACTTTAATTTTTAAAATCCTCCCCCAAATTCTGGATTCCAAATGGATCTTCAAGTACCTAAGTCCCATTGTGCCGCATCTCCACACGCCTAACTTCTCAGGACTCTGGTCTCCATTCAGATGTTAAAGTCTCAGAAAACCATTTGCTGACCACTCTGAATGACCACTGAAGAGCAAGTCCAGGCAGCACCGTTCTCCAGTTCACGGCCGTGAGTAGCTGATTTCCAGCACCGACAAAGCTACGTACTTTTCGCACATTTCCCTCTGAATTGTCTTTCTCCGGGACTAGAATGTGAGCTCTATGAGGACAAAGAATTTGTCTCTCTCACTCAAATTTTCACTACTAGAAAAGTTCTTTATATAAGTGAGATTTTCAATAAATGCTTGTTTTAAAAAATGAATAAATGGATAGGTGAATGAATGGATGAATTGGCTAGTAGTGGACAAATTACCACTTCTGGTGGTCTTATATGTGCCAGGCACGATATTAAGTATTTTTCATGATTATCACAACGATTTTCCAAAAAATCAATTTTTATTCACCAAAATCCTAATGAGAAATGAGGTATATGACCCAGAATATAAAACATTGTATTAACGAAAGGTGAGTGTTAGCAGTACTGGGGCCCAGCAGTGCCTTCCTTTGTGGAGTGTCTTATTATTTCTCTTACCAATTCTATTGGATATAAATTAACACAACACTCCTTTTACAGATGGTAAAATTCAGGCTTGAGAAAATTGAGTGACTTGCCATTGTCTTATAAGCTAGTGAGTCATAAGACAAGGTTGTAAACCAACTCTGTTTAACTCTAAAGCCTTCTCCAAGCCAAGATTCCAAAGAGGCTAAATATTCTCTGAAATACTGGGAAACTCTTTCCAGAATAAGTTAACATGAAGCTGGCTTTTTCAGTTATTTGAATAAGATTGTAATAGCTTATTGTAGCATTTAATAATTAATTGCTCTAGGTATATGAAGAATGACTTTTTCTTAATGAAAAATTTCAGGATGATATTATAATGCTAATATTCTCAGAAAGTACTCTCATGTGACATGAGCCTCAATGTTAATAGGAGAAAATGTATTCATATTCTTTTCACAGACAATTCTTGAAAGCCAAAGTATTTAAGGAATCTTCATTGAGGTAAATTCTATTATATGAAAAGTAGCTGTTTGGCGGTTTCTAAGAATGTAATAAATCTCCAGGAAAATTCTGGTTTTTAAAGGAAATTTCAAAGGGATTCAAGAATTCTCTATATTTTCTTGTATTTGTATTACAGATTAAAAAAATTTAAAAAAAAACAACTTTTTTTTAATCTAACCATGAGAAGCCAGACAAAACAAAAATGTTTCTTTAGCATTATTCGGTGAGAGGTATTATGTTACTATTTTTTTCCATTTAATATGAGAGGCACACAGACTTCTCGGTGCAGGTCCACAGCTACAGAACGCCTGCTGATGGGTCTGTAGAATGTCACTGTCACCAAGCTACGATACGTAAAAGGCATCTGGTTCTGAGATGACCTCAGTGAGAAAGGATGACAACCACAGGAACCATGCTTTGCAGGGCCTGTCTGTGCACCTTACACTCCTCTGTCTTTTATTTTTACTCCTAACCACTCAGTCCACACCAGGGAGGGGTGTGTAACATACACACGACACAACCGCTTCCATTTCCACCATTTTCAAGTGTCAGTTCAGACATTAAGTACCTTCACGTTGGTGTGCGAACATCACCACAGCCCACCTCCAGAACGTTTTCATCTTCCCACCCTGAACCTTGTTCCACCCATTAAACACTAACTCCTCATCTCTCTGTTCCTGTTTTTACTTTCTGTCTGCATGAATTTGACTATTTTGATACCTTGTGTAAGTGAAATCATGCAGTATTTTTTCTTTTGCCATTCCACAGTCTTGGAACATTTGACTTTCATTTCTTTCAAGAGACATTCTGTTATCCACAGTGAAGTAATGTAAGGTCCTGACATTTTGAGAAGGTGGATTTTTAATGTCGGATTTCACTCCGTAGTAATAGTGCTAATGAGTCTGCAACATTTTGTGAAACAAATTACCAAGATAATATCACTTGGTCTTTCCTTCATTTAAAAAAGCCCAATAGGATTGATGAATCCCTGTCAAGGGCAGAAGAGTAAGAGTTGCCAAAAATCATCTTTTTTAAAACTGCCTAAAACATCAAGAAGTTTACTCACAGAGTCAAAATGGGAAGGGACCAAAAGGAATAATTGTTATTTCTATGGCTTTTTTGTGAACATGGTTCCGGATTTTTACCTTCATATTCCTGTTTTCCTTGTGATGGTTATCAGAGGGGAAAAACTGAAGAGGCACAGAGCCTTTCTGTATGTAGGGGTGAGGGCAGACGTGCAGGGAAGGCTCAGGTGCTGCCTGCTATTCTGCAGCCAGTCTGGGAAAGCAGAGCCCCAGAAGGAACACATGTGGTGGTAGCTGTGGGGTGGAGAGGCCAGAGAGCAGCACCTGAAACCTGAGGAAGAAGAAGGTGCCCAGGACCAAAGATGAGTCCTTGGAGGTGGTCTGACTATGCCAGCTCCTGGTCAGCTTGGGATCCCACTCTGCCACTCTGGTCAGCACAGCCATGTGCTGAACACCTGTGGGAGGAGTAGATGCCAAGTTAGCAGCTGAGAGATGACCGTGGTCCCACCGTCCTCCTGCGAGATCTGCACCAAGACACTGGTGGTCCCACAGAATTCGGCAGGAGTGCATGTGGAGGGTAAGAGGAGGATGAGCCAATTTAAAGAAAAATACCACATCTGAGTGTGTTCCAGTATACCACCAATCCCCACTATTCTTTGGCACACGGTACACTGTCAGATGCTGTCCTTCTCTTTGCCTGCTCTGTATAAACAAGTTGGAATCTCTGGTGTGTGTAGATTTCCTGAAGCCTTGGGGTTGATTTCTATGAATACCCTATTTTGCTTCTTTATCTGAATATTGATTCCTCTGTCTCCTTGCTTTACTGTGTGGCTAATATAAAGTGGTGGGAGCAAAAACATAAGGAGAGAAGTAGAACTGATGAATTGCACTCGCCATTCCACCACGCTGATGAACTGATGAATTACACTCGCCATTCCACCATGCTGTTCCTGTTCATGCTTTGAGGGTGGAAGTGCCTTGCTCACCCAAGGTCATCACTCCAAGGACAAAGGAAAGGTCAGTCAATCCTCAGTTCATGTGGATGCGGACTTCCTTGCTACTTACCCCTCTTTCCATTTCCCATTCTAGGGAATTAGGCCTCCCATAGGTTAAGTCCTACACGCGAGGAAGTACACAGGGAGACTTGCTTTGGTTTACTATGGTTGTCATGACAATGTAGCACTCACTGATTGGCTTAAAACGACAGGGGCTAAAAGTACAAAACCAAGTTGTCAGCAGAGCCATGCTCCCTCTGAGACTCCAGGGAGAATCCCTCCTCACTTCTCTCTAGCTTCTGACAGTCACTGTTGATCTTTAACAGTCTTGGCTTGCAGCCGCACCATTCCAGTCCCGTCTCTGTCATCACACAGATTCTCCCTGTGTGTCTGTCTTCACGTAGCATCGCCTCCTTATTCTAAGGACTCCAGTCAAGAGAACGAGGGCCCACCCTAACAGTCTCGTTTTAACTTAAGTCATGAAAACCCTATTTCCAAATAGGGTCATATTCACAGATTAGAATTTCAATGCATCCTTTTGGGGGACAGAGTTCTGCCCAGAAGTCTCTAACCTCAAAATCATGCCTCATTTAAGCCCCAACCTCCATTCCTTGATTCTAAATTCTTGATTCCAAAACCCTTTCCCAAAGCCCTAATGATGTTACTCGGTCTCTTTTTGGTTGTAGTTTTGTTTTTAGTTGACAAAACAGACTTCTATTTATTGGTCCCAACCTAAGAAATTTCCTGACCTTTTGGGCTTTTTCTGACTGCCAACACTTTGAGGCTGAGAGAGTTTCAGGGAATAACTCTTCAGCACCCAGCCCACAGCTTTGCCCTGGCCACTCTCTCTGCGCCACCTTAAGGTCCAGCCCTTCCCTGGCACACCATCCTGAGAAGGATTAGACCTCACTTTGCTGGTTCAGATCTGGTCTCTGCCACGTGCCAGATCTGGCGCAATCCAGTTGGAACATTCACTTTCTAAAAGAAAGTTTTCTTAGTTTGTTTTTCATGCATTTTTAAATAAAGACTGTGTTCATGATGTTGAAAAAGTCCCCTCCATTTGTACTTCATGCAGTTATGCAACTTTAATCATCCATCCATACTCACTGTAGTTTTCAAACTAATTTTGAGAAACAGGAAAAAATAGTTAACTTTAAGCACCCTGTAAAACAAAATAATTTAGTCTAGGAGAGGGGCTGAGTATGAGAAATAAATTAATTCCTTCACAAAGAAACTCAAATAATTAAATTGGTTCAGGTTTACATTAACAAAAGGTGTAAATATAGTTCCATCAACTTTTCAAATTTTGGATCTAAAATAAGCCGTAGCCACCAAATATTTGATGGAAAACTTTGGTTTTGGTTTAATTATGAAACTAATTATACTACTCTTTCACCATAGTACATAGACCTGATTTAAAGTCAGATTCACACAAAGCAATAGCCACAGGGAATCAAATAACCCTCTCCCTTCTTTGTAAACAGTGCACGGTCATCTTACAAAGATCTGAAGCTCTCTCCAATCTATATAAAGTCAGGCATTTTCTAAGGACCCACAATTTCTATTCTTTTAGCACAGAGAGATGGCTGACACAGTAGCACAGTAGAATTAAATAGGCTGACACTGCCAATATCCATACACACCATGCTATAGCTGCAAAATATCCTGTTCTTCGCAATTTATTTAATAAAAAAATAACAGCAGGGCCATGCTTACAGTCTACAAACAGAAACTTAATAATGTCATTAGAAACTTCCAATTGGTCACATTTGCGAACCCGAGGAGTAAAGCTAATATCTTTCCCACTCCCAGTCATTCTGGTTATTGATGTTCTTGCATGCTCTTCTCTCATCTGCCTTGTGATCTTCACTTGTGAAGTTTTAAAATGAAGCATCCTCATTAAATGGAAAGAAACTCAGAAAGTAGAACTGACCAGCACACCCATTGCTGCCATCCAAGCTCAGCTAATTCTCCAGTCACTACTTCTGCTCCTGGGGCCACCAGAGACTAAATGGATTATTTCCATCCTCTGCCAGGAACACATGCCAGTATTTACTAGTACTTATGCAAAATAATTTTCCAGAGTCATTTTTCAAAAGCTGAATGCTCAGTTGACTTATAAAGTCTAAAATGGATTAATAGGAAAGAAATAGACAGTCCCAAATGCACAAGTTATCAATTTTATGCACAGGATGAGTAAGCCTTATGTATTTCAACTAAGCTGGAATTACAATAACCCTGTTTCTCTCAAGAGAAATGGCGACTGCTATAAAAATGAAGATGTGCTTTGTTTTACTTGCAAAACAGGAAGTATTCTTGACTGGATTAAAAATGATTGCACGAAGGTTTAAAGACACTGTGTTATAGCTTATTTGTCACTAGTTCTAAGCCATGTCTACATGGCCACAGTAGGTTGAATGATGTAAAATGATCTTTGTGCTCGTTTTTTTAATTCAACCAACATTTACTGAGCACTTACCATAAGGAAGAATTTGAACCAGAACCTTTAAATTCAAAAATGAAGAAAGTGTCCCTTCTTTCAAGGAAGTCATAGTCTATTTTCTTTACTATATAGACATACTGCTTCTGTTAGTCAGATTGGGGAGTTGTAAGCAACAGAAGTTGCTTACAAATATAGAACTCTTTAGATGGATGAGAGACAGTTCATTGAACCTAAGGACAAGGCAAAGAACAAGGTCTTAGAAAAGACAAGAGCCAGATCTTTTATGGGTTTTTACATATTAAGGAAAAGAGATTGCAAGTTGTTTTCCTGAAATGAATATTCTCTACCTATTTCTAATCTTCGTCATACCACTTAGGATTTAAATTAGCTCCCATAGGCACCCTTTTACTGAGTATTGATGGGTTACCTTGCCTAACAACTCACAAGATTGTCTCAAAAGGAAGAGAAGTGATTTTCCAATGGGTGCTAGATTAGCAGAATGGTCTTGTCCTACTCTATTCCCTTCCAGACCCTAAGCTGTACTTTCCCCATGGCCAAGGCCCATTGATCTTTCTTCTGAGTGTTAAGCTTACCCTAAGTTCTGAGAGAGATTGAGCAAGTGAAAAAGTCAGTGTTAGCTCATTCTTACCTCAAGGGTCCCCCACCCTTTGTATCTGACTATAATAACTGGGTTCTGCATTGCTCCAGAGGACCAAAGTTCCAGGACGCATGCGTGCGTCATCATGGCGTCTCTAGTGACCATCATAGGAACTGCTGCCAAAGTATTCAAGAACCACCTGTGTAATGGATGTTCAACACAAGGTTCTCCTTTCTGTCTTTACCATCTATCCAAATATCCTAGTCCCTGTCAGTCTAGGACTCTCACTTCTACTCCAAGACTGGATCTCTCTCCTTACTTCCACCTAAAAGCTAGAATTATGCACTTGAATCTGAGCAACACTTCGGATCAGAAAAAGCTGTGTAATCTTGAATGACTTGCAGCTTGCCAAACCTCAGCTACTTGACAGCAAAATGGTAACAATAACAAATGCTTCATCAGGTTATCATAGAAATTAAATGACAGTAGGTATTTTAAAATTATTTAACATAGTGCTACACATAGTAAAATGCTTAATTATGGGTGGATAAAGAAATTGTGGTACTTACATATGTTGGAGTACTACTGTGCTTTAAAGGATAAACAAGACATTTGCAAAAAAACAGATGCACCTTGAGACTACAAAGTGAAGTGAAATAAATTAGACACACAAGCTTAAATATCATGGTTTCTCTTATATGACAAATCCAAAAAATAAATACAGAACAAAATAAAAGTTATATACTAGAAAGTAGGAGGACAGATCTTTCACAAGTGGGAAGAGGATCAAGAGATGGAGGGATGAAAAGGGAGGGTGGGGGAATAAATAGAAAAGATGCAACCAGGAGAGGAAAGGGAAAGGAAAGGAACAAAAAATAAGGAATTAAGTTGTGTTGACAAATGTGTGCGAAATCCCCACAATGCATGTAATCAGTATGCACTGCAAACATACTAAAAAGAAATTTTAAATAAAACAAAATGTTTGCTATGGCTTGTATCTGGGTGTCCAGCCCAAACCTCACACAATCACAGGTGAAGCTTTTTGGAGATGACTGGATCTAGGGTGTGTGAGTATGGATTAGGGGAATGTGATAACTAAATGAGTTCACCATAGTTCTGGGTGTGAATAATGGAAGCCCCACCCTGGGTGTGGGTGGCACCAACCAACAGTCTTGTAGCCTGGATAAAATATAAAGGAACAGAAGGAAAGCAGGATGCTGATTGCTGCCTCACCACCTCCCGCCCACTCTAACACGAACCATTTCTCCTCTGCAATGCCCTTCTGTCAGGTCACCCTGTGTTGGAGCCAGTGAACTATGGACTGAAACCTCTACAAACTGTGAGCAAGAATAAACCCATGTCCTCTAACTTGGGTGTTGAGTATTTGGTCTCAGCCATGAGAAAAGTAACTAAGACAATGCTTAATAATCTACCTGGATCCTTTGATCAAGTATGTTTCTGAATTTTACTTGTTAATGTCATATTCTTGCTCTCTAACTCTTCTGGTTTCAAACCCTTTCTTCTCTCAACCACAAAGGCTTTACTGCTGCCACAATTCAGCCACCATTCCTCACCCTTTGGGCTCATCTCAGCAGCTCGCAGGCAGACACCCCTCAACTGGCTAGGGCCCACCCTCTCAGCCTGCTTCCCTTTGGTCCAACTCAGCTGCTTCAAAACAAGTTCCCTTCACTGCTGCTCACCGAGCTCAGGCACAAACTTATTTCATTCTTTTCCCTCCTTGCAGCTTGACAGGCATGACCAAGGGACTTGGCCCTTCTGATTTACTCATGCTCATTAAGACTGCTATAAAAACAGCGCGTCTGCTTCCAGAGAACCAACTCTCCTGGGACCATTCAATATTCGCTAGATTGCTAAGTAAGTTCTGGCTTTTTTTTTTCTTTTGCAACAACTATTTGGATAAATCTTTAGTTACCTAAATCCCAGGAAAGTTTTTTTTCTCCCCTCTTCAGCAAATAGTTTATTTCAACATATTGATCACTTTCTATATGCCAAATTCTGAGTAAGCACTGACTGCAAAGAAATGCATATGACACAATCCTTCATCTTGCTAAGAAATGGCACTGGGACAGAAGAATTGCAGGCAGAAATGCCAGTGCTAGTCATCTTCCATTTTAAATGGTGACCAGTGATGACACAGGTAGTCTAAAAGTAATTCTAATGTCAACACTTAGGTTGATGGCTAAAATATTTGTTGTCAGTTATATTGGCAGAGAAATGCATCACATCTTAAGTGTAGCACTCAATGGATCTTTGCATCCAACATGCAGATCAAGAAGCAGAACATTACCAGAACTCCAGAAACCCTCTCACACTCCCTCCCATCACTCTCCACCACTGCAAGTCATTAGCCTGACGTCGAATTGAATGGATTCATACAGTATGCACTCTTGTCTGATTGGCCTCTTTCCTTCTACAGTGTAGCTGTGAGATTCATCCAGGCGGTTGCAAGTAGCTTCAGTTAATTCATTCTCTTTTCTGAATAATACTTCTTCGTAAGACTACTTAGCACTTTATTTGTTCATTTTCCCTAGATGCACATTCTGCTTCCCCTTTGTCACTAGGAACAATGTTGTTATGAACACACTAGCACATGTCTTTTGGTTGACCTTTTCCATTGTGTTTATTCCTAGGAACCGAATTGCTAGGCCATAGTGTATGTGTATATTCAGCTTTAAGAGATATTTCCAAATGTTTCTTCTCCACATATGTTTTTTAAAGACGGTGCTACTTTTCTAGAGAAATAGTAGTTCTTGCCTAGAAGCCTGACCCTTTGGAATCTGAGAGTCAGACTTTTGGATCTGAACTTAAAGTTTTCAGTTCAATTCCTCTCTGTGTGTGCTCTTCGTACTCAGAGGAGACTATTTTTATTACTGTAGGGCAAGTGCAAAATGTCATTATTAAAACAAGAGCTTATGCATCCACCTGGAAGCCTGGGAAGGCCTCTTTCAAGCCAAGTATAGTTTAACCCCAGATTCTGGAGGCTACTTGTGTCAAAAGACTGAGAGATGATCAAAGACAAGGGAGGGGTAGGGTGAGGGTCGAGGAAGAAAATAAGGACATAGAATCCAAACACAGGACTCCAAGAACTGAGAACATCCTGGGCAGATACTGAAATGAGTGCAAAGTGATGTGGTAAGAGATAACTGCAGTGTGGCCAATGGGAATCCAGTTTGGGTAAATTCCTGAGTTCAGGAAAGTTGCCCACAACAGCTGCCTCACCTCTCTCTTCCATTGTGTGGTTGTGGTGGGGAGCAGCAGATAAGAAATGAACAAAGAAGACATCATTTTTTAATATCTAGGCTCACTGCTTCTTCAAGGGGACTATGCAAAGGCCAGATCCTGTGACTAAATTGCCAAAATCCTACTCCACACTAGGAAATCTATGAAACACCCAGGTGTACTGGTGCAACCCATTTGGAAAGCAATACAGTCATAGACAATGACCCATAAGATACTTACACTTCTTAATGCAGGAACGCACTTCTGAATTTTTACTGTAAAGTTATTAATCAAAACTGACAGAAGGATATCAACTGTATTAACCTATCTAAAGTACTGTTTTTAAAATGGTGAATAGCATAAATGATCAACAGAAATAGACACTATGCATTGGTTTGATTCATTTTTATAAAACTAGTCAAAATTAAATTTCTATGCAAATGTGTTTAAATTGAAATCTCAGGACATAAAATTATACAGATCTTAAAATTACAGTGAAATAAACATGCCCATGAAAGTGGGCAAAAAATTTAAAGTAATGGAATAATAGCTCCTTTTTCCCATGAGACACTAATACTGTTCTGAATGTTTTATATAAATTAACACATCTTCAGAGCAACCTGATGAGGTAAGTAGCATTAATTCCATTTTTACAGACTAGGGAATTAAGCCACAAAGAGCTAAAATAAAATGTCTACGTTAGTAAATGACAAAGCTAATTATGTTGACCTCCAAATCCTTAAAACTTAAGACATTAGCATGAAAAGATAAATCATACAAGGAGTGAGATTATTGAGTTTCCCCATCTCTGGGATGCCTTTTAATATCTTTACAACTCAGTCAGATGTGACAAGTATTTGTTAAACAGTCATTATGTCTCTTATATAGAGCTGAATCGTTTCACAAGCGTCATTTCACTAAATGTTCACAAGAATTTAGTGTCATTGAAATTATCATCACTATTTTAGAGACAAGAAGTAAGAAGTTACCCAGCTAATCATAAAATCTTCAGCCACAAACACAAGAAGCAAACTGTATAAGCTTCCAAAAGTTAACAAAGCTATCAGCGTGAATAAGAGATGTGGCTGTGGGCGGAGAGCGTCTGTCTTTTGCAGTAGTAGGGCCAAACTGTAGGAAAATTCCATAGCATCAAATCAAGTAACACAAGCAAATCATCTGAAGGAGACACAATGGCCATTAGAGTGAGAGGACAACTAATGTTTTATGTCAGTCAGTTTTCTGTTGCTCTTACCAAATACCTCAAATAAACCAACTGACAAAGCATAAAGGTTTATTTGGGATCACTGTTTTAGAGGTTTCATCTCCAACAAATGACTGTTACTTTGGCCCTGCAGCCACAGAGTTCACTGTGGTGAGTGAATTTGATGGAGGAAAACCCATTCACCTCATGGCAGGAAAGTGAAAGAGAGAAAAGGAAAGGGAACTAGACCACCATTCACAGTACCCTTTAAGGGCGCACCTGCAATAACCTCCCACAAGGCCCCACCTCCTGAAGATTCCCACCTTCCCACCGACCATGCTGTGGACCAAGCCTTGGACACATGAGCCTTGAGACACGTATGATGGTGCAGCAACCCACGAAACAATCACTGAGAATGTGAGTTCCTTGATTATGGGAACAATTGTAGAAAGATTCCTTTAAAACGTAAATTTTAAAACATCTGACATTGAAACCAGGCAAAGAGAAGGAGAGAGACAGACAGACAAACAGAGACAGAGGGACATTGTGTCCTACTGCAGCCAGATTTCTTCCAAGTCTAGAATTACACATTAACTACACATCAGACTTGTATCCCATGGCTCACTCAGGGTCAAAATTATACTGGGTGAGGATGTATTTTGTGTGCGTGGATGTTAAATTAGAGGAAGTTATGAAGTGCAAAAAGCATGTCCCTCCACACAGATTGACAAGACTACCAAACTCCCCACCTTTTCATATGATAATATAAGAAGCCTCATGAGTTTCATCATTAGCATGGATCACTGTCATTTCTAGTCTAAGAAGACTGATTCAAAAGGAAACCACGCCTTTAATTCCAGCACTCAGGAGGCTGAGGTAGGCGGAGTGTTGTAAGTTTGAGGCCGGCTTGGGATACAACGCGAGCGCAAGGCTGGCCTGAGCTACACAGTGCAACCCTGCCTCAAAAAACCAGGGCTGGGAGTTTGGCTCAGTGGCCTAAGCCCCTGCCCTGGTAGGTGAGAGGTTGTGAGTTCAATCCCCGGTGCCGCAAAAAAAAAAAAAAAAAAAAAAAGGAAACCAAAGCAAAGTTAACCCTTACACTAAATCCACTGCAGAACTTACCCATCCTTGAAATTCAGCCAGTTCCCAGGCTCTTCCCTAACACAGATTCATGTCTTTCCCCAGCATCATTGTACCTTCAACATACACTGCAGTCCCAGGCAAAGAGAAGGCGTTCACCACTCAATCATCTACTGTCAGATGGAAATGAAAGAGCAACACCACAGTCCTGTCTTTTACAAGCCAGTAAGCATCAATAAATGGTGGCTATAGTTAAGAAATCAGTTCATAAAACTTTATCATACACACACCATGCCAAAGTACATAGTACAGACACTTTGTACATGAGAGACATAGCAAAGAAAGGGGGCTGTGAATGAACAAGATGGGATGAGAGGGTGTGAGGGACCTGGATAGCAAAGGTGCAGATTTTATTCCTACACTGCTCTGAACAAGCTCGGGGTGCTTGGCAAGTCTAACTTCGCTGCAGTGCTCAATCTGCCTCAAAGAATCACAGTACAGACTGGAGAAGGCTTAGAAGCTAAGAATGAGTCGAAAAGAGATTATTAAACCTGACTCTCTCATTTTTGCAATATGGAAACTGAAACTATGTGAATTAATGCACTCCTGATACTATCACAGGCTCCTCCTGGAGGAGCCAAACCTAGGAACAACTTCTGCAGAGCACAATGGTCACTTTACCACATCTTGGGGATGGGAGTTGAAGAGCAGCATATATAAGGATGAAAATGTAGAAATCACAGCAAAATCAATACCACAGAAGTGCTAGATGGCAAAAGAAAGAAGGTGGTTGATCTAGTTACCTAGTGTACACAAAGCCCAAAAGGCAGGCCAAATGTAAAATCCTACAGGCAGACCTAGAATATATAAATCAGAACAATTGGGTATAATAATTCAGCTATCAACAGTTAGCCCCACAAAAAGATATTTCCTCAGGAGAAAGGGAATAGAAAGAAATCTTTGTTATACATTGCACTTGAATCTGGTGAAAACATCAAAATAATCTCACTAAAGAGCAGCACACTTACTCAAGACAGACAAAAGGAGTCCATGGCAGCCTTAAAAATCTGTTTAAGGAATTTCACTTAATCCTCTCTCCAGTAGACCTTTTTCTTTTCAAAAAAAATTATCCTGTAAACTAATACTTACAGTATTTTATTTATGGGTAAGGGCTTGTCCCCACAAACAGTTATTTAAGTAAATGCTTGTTCCATGACCTGAATGGACCAGTTGGTACTGAATTGAACAACCCTTCCTGAAAACCTCAAGAGTTGACCTCTCTTCACATTCTTAATAAGTAACAGGAGATGATAACAAGGTCACTTTTGACACCAAAGAAATATTTACATAAACCAACAACATCCAGAATATGCAATTAAAAAAAGGAATAGATAATGAGCCTGCAAAATTGTATGCATCCCTTTCCAGAGCGAATCTTACTGAATGATGAATGATGGAGTTTTCTACGGTTGAGTCTCTTTTTTAATTGAGTAAATAAGCTAAGGTAAGAATTAAAGCATAAATTAAAGCACAGAAATACAGACAGTGTTTAGGAGAATAGAGGGTAGAGGTGTTCTAGTACAAACAGCAGGAATATTTGTTTGGTTTTTAAAGTGTTTGTACCCCCCTTACATTTAACTCTGTGTGTGTGTGTGTGTGTGCGCGTGCACAAGCACACAATGCAGATTGTAATGATGGCCTTGTAGTCACCTCTATTTTCTCTATGTTCCTGCTCTCTCCATATTCACTCATTACCACTCCCACTCCACCCCCCCAATATATATAAATACATGTGTGTGTGTGTGTGTGCGTGCGTGTGTGCACGCACGTGTGTACTTCAGATTGTGAATTTCCCACCCACTAATGTACTGGGTGGCACTAGTGGCTCCAGTTCTTCACCCAGCCTTACTCTCTTGATTATATTCATCACTTTGGCCTAGAGCAGTGAGGATGACTCTTTCAGACACAAGTGTCCAAACTGCAACCCACACCCACTTATTTGTTGCAAAGTGACAAGACTGCAATTAAACCTGAATATCAAGGTTTTAGCTTAGAAAAAAACAACTGTCATCCAATGTTCAGCTGCTGGGGCGACTTGATTCATACGGCAACAGAGAGGGCTCTACATGCCTACTGCAGCTCAGATGCTGTTGACCGGCCACCACTGGCCTATACAGTAGATGTGGCAGTGCGTCAGCTCCAAACCTGGGCTTTAAGATGTCTTGCAAGCTTTTGCTTGCTCTCCCATAACTGCCACCTTCTATACAAAGAAGCTTCAAAGCATAGTCTGCTGGTACGAGGGGAGAGTAAGGGCCACACAGAGCAAGCAAAACTGGCCAATTCCATTCATACCCTCACTAAATCAGCAGAGCTCTTCAGACAAGATCAGCTGACCAACAACTGAGCTACAAACTTCTGGGTTAAAATAATAATACATAATAACTGTATTGTGTTATATAATCTAACAGCCATTATAATAATAATAATGTAATTGTTGTTCTAAGCCTCTGAGTTTTGGGATGGTTTATTATACTGAAATAGCCAATAGATTTGCTCAGAAATGTAACAAATAGGAGGTCTCATCCTAACATATTCCTAGTGGTGGAGAGGACAACTCCTTGAAGCGCCTTATCTCTCCCAATTTTACATGATAGGAAATATTAGCTGTACCTTCCTCGGGGGACTACGAGGATGAAATACCCATAAATTTCTTACCTAGAAAACTCACAGTTGAAGACAAAAGGCAATGCTGTGACCCACTGAAAAATGAGAGAGAGAAGAGAATGGAAGGATCTAGAGATAAAGAAAGGGACAAGGTAGAAAAATAAGAGGAGGATAGAAAGGAAAAGAAAAGAGGAGAAAATCACTCTAGAGGACATGGTGTCTCTTAGCAGGATACCCAATAAATTATTCAGGTAGATGACAGGTGTTTGCCACAACAGAGATGGCATCTCCTTTTAGATAATTCCTTTCCATGAGAAGATGTAGACTAGAGGTGCATCTATGTATCTCAGTGCGATAATGCTCCCTAAAAGTTAGAACAATCACCTCCACTCAATGAAGCCCAAAGCTCTCAACTTCAGGCAGCAGCTGAGAAGCTTCCCTTAGATTTCCTCCTCCAGAATGTGAGTAACACCCTCAGACTGGTGTCTGGTTCAGTGACTCACTGAGGCTGCAGTGCCTGTTGTTCTGGTGTGGCAGACAGACCCGGCACAGATGCAACATACTTTAGAATATAGGAGAGAAGCTGGGCTGATGGTTAATTAATCAATAAAGGCCCTGCACTCCATCCAGTTTTACTGCCCAAATTGCTGATGAGACGCATGTCAGGCAGGAGTACACAGCTATCAAAAGCCATATTCCAGCTGTCACCTGAGCATCTAACTGACCAGAGAGAGTGCCATTAGGAACAGTCATGGGCATCTCATCTGACAAATCCCAGCACAGAAAGAGGCAATGTCTTTATCAATGAGAAACTGACACCAGCACATGGAGACAGAAGCAGGGAAGCAAGAAGTCTAGGAGTGGGGATCCCAGGAAATATCTACCCAGTTTGAAACATATATATGCAGATACAGAGAAACTAAGCTGCAAGCCATTAAAGCAAGCTCTATCTGTCCACCACTGAACTCACTACTAATTCTAGGTCCTTGTCTGGCAGATACAGTCCTTCTCTTTCTTCAATGGACAGGGAAACCAGTACTACTCTACCCAACTAGGAACCGAGGAGCAGATTTTTCTTAAAAAAATCAGATGGGCTACACCTTCAGTCAAACACTCACCCACCTGTAAACAGAACTGCAGTACTAGATCTATTTCATTTGTCCGTGTTTTTTCTTCAAGTCTCATGAAGTATTCCCTATGCAACAATTCAGCAATTAAAAGAAATTACTTGGCACTCCAAGCTCCCAGATTTCCAGATAGCAAAACATAACCCATAAGCCTAAAAGTGTACCTCGTCTGGATCTATGGAGGTAGCATAGAAGGCCATCTCCTTTACCTAGTAATGTCATAAGGCTCACTCCCTTCAGTTAACTAACTCATCTTTCTCAGGTAAATCTCCTTCTCCTCCTAGAATAGTGGATACTGTATCAGTCTTTCACAACTGATTGTAAGTGTAATGAAATTCTTTCCACCAACCAAGTTATTGTGAAAGTGCAGCCACTTGTTTGGTGAGAAAGGCCTATTTGGAGCATTAGGAAGGCTGGAGGGGAGAGGATATTTCACTATGGTCTCCAGGTTTTCAGAAGTGTCATGAGACTGGACCTGGGATGGAGAGGGGCAGAAAGATACAGAGTTAAACTTGAAATGAACAGTGCTGGAGGGACCATTTCATTCACAATGCATCTATGGTGGTTCTCAGGGTCAGATCTTGCACTAAATTATGAGTACTGGGAAAAGACACAGACATATCCAGCCATCTGGATGGGTCCCAAGGCACCCAGAGTCCTTGCAACCACCACTAGCCACAAGCTGTTGCTTCCAATTAACCTACTTTTGCTATCTAAATACTGTCATTAGTGTGCCATGATATGAAAAGGGCTAGGAAGTTTTGCTGTAACCTAATGATGTAGAAGAGTAAGTGGTGTCTTCTGGCTTCAGAGCTCTGCGGTATTCCTGACCTTCTGTTCTGGAAACGTCTATGGCTTCCATCCATTGTTCCACCCTAGAACTTGGTTTAAATGCCATGTTTGAAAAGACACACTCAGATTGGTTTAGATTCCTTTGCCATATTTTGTAACTCCCTTGAAAAGCCCCATCACGATAACAAGCTCTTCATCCATTCTCCCATGTGTGGCGTGGTGAGGGGATCCATCCTGCAAATGCCGGGGCTTAGGAACTAGATGGGATTAAATCCTAAGGGCTGCGACCTACTAGCCATGTGATCTTTGGCAAAGAATTTAACCTTCATGTCCCTCACTTTCCCTAGTGGGGGAATGAAACTGATAATCACACCTACATCTCAGGGTTATTATAAGGGTTAAGGGAGTGGATGTTTATAAAATTCAGTGCTTGGGCTAAATTAAACACTAAGTAAATCAACAATTACAATTTTGATGATGATTTCTTTCTATGGCACAGTACAAGGTTCTATCAAATGCCATTCTGTTGGTAAACTGCAACTGTTCTTTATATCTCTTGGATTGTTATCTTCCATACCTAACACACAGTCTGGCATATGATCACACAAAAGAGGTCTAACATACTGGTTGAGTGAATTTATGCACTTAAGTAATAGGCTTTGTTTTCAGTTCTATCAAATTTCTCAAGATTCGGATTTTCTGTCTTTTTACCTTAAACTGAAGCATTTTTCGTTCTCCAAATTTTGAAGAGAACAAGACCAAATGTAAATTTCTGTGTTCCTAAGAGAAATATTATCATTTGGGGATGTTATGCGAATACCTTTCCCAAAACTTTTTTCTCCCAACTCCCCAATCTAATTGCCTGTAAAGGAATAATAGTTGGAGTAGCCAAATATCGTGACCCACAAAAAAGAAAAATTCCAAATTTTATCCATACATTAGTTTTCCAGATGTGGACGAATCTTGTTTTTGCCTAAATGGTATTGACAATTTATGACTGTTTTTGGAAAATCATTTGATTTGATAACAATCCAACTATCTAGAACCTCTTTATTTTATGCATGTTAAAAAGAAAAGAAAGTTATTACCCAGGAAAATTTCCAGACTGCAATAAAAGAAAAGCGATTGCTGCCAAGAACCATCTGCCATAAAAATCTCCCTTAACAGCTTCTTACCTTTATGTATCTGTAAAGCGCCCTTTTTAAAAACGAGGAAAGTCTATCAATCATTTCTTTTAGGGCTAATTGCAAATGCTTAATACAGAAATTAAATATTGTAAGAAGATAAGTAAGGTGTGTGGCATTGTAGAGTGCAGTGAGAGCATCTTCCAAGGAGGAATGCAGGCATCAGGACCGTGGAACCCTCAGGGGTTCTAACAGTTAGAGGCCATTAGCAGGTCTTCCCTTGGCTCCTCTCAATACCTACATCTGCTAGAAGAGCAAGGCTTGTGGGAATCTCACTGACCTTAAAGGGTTTTTATGAGAATCAATGAGATTAAAAATGTGTGAGCACTTCAAAAAATTAAACATGATATAAAACAAAACGATGTAACTTTTCTTAATGAGAGTAAGTAAGACAAAAAAGCCTGTGTGAGCAATCTCATGTGTATGTGGTATTCAAAATTGTAACAAAGATGCAACAAACAAAAAGCTTGAGTCAAAGGTCAGTGATTTCCAGTCTGATTGAGTATCTGCAACCCCAAAATCCTCCTTAGTAAAGCAGAGGTCTACACCCTACCACAGCACTAGGGAATCAAAATCTCCATAGACCTGTTGAAAACAATTTGTGTGTAGGATCTGGGAATCTCTATTTCAGCAAACTTCCCAGGAAATGATAATGAAGTAGGGGACTGGGAAAATACTGGGCTGGATGATGTTTAAGGTCCTCTTCAACAGGACAGAGGAAAAAAAGCAAGTGTCTATGTGATTTATCTTCATGAATGCCTGCCACTAGAACTAGTGATTCCTGTGTCATGTTCTACTCTGTATTATTGCTTTGCCTGGCCCCTACCAGGGCCTATCAATCAGAAGGATAGATTATACACTGCCACTTCCCTCCTCACCTCCCCGCTCCACCCATGGCAGGGAGGCAGAGAAAGTTACAAATGGAAGCAGAGACAGACATGTTCCTTTCTCCCACCTACAACCATGATTCTAACCTAAGTTGTAGAACTTTGAAAATGGGGCACATTGTGTCCACTATTTTAAAAATTTGCATATACACTGGACATTTATCCTGAATACCTGATCTAGTGGGCATCTTTCCTTCATATTCTTCCTTCTCTCTCTCCCTTTAACAGTATCTGTGGTGTACGTATTACATTCCAGGACCTGCGCTGAAATCTGTGGATGCCATGTTTTGCCTGCTAAGCTCAAGGTCCATTAGAGCAGACCCAATGTAATCCCCTGAGATGACGCCATGATGAAAGAACACTCAGTGGCAGAACTCTTAGCAGGGGAATCTGACCTTGTCTAGAAAACTCAGCCATGAGATGCAAAAATCAGGAGGAACTGACTAGTAAGGCTACTTAACAGACAAGATAATCCAGGCAGAGGAAGAAGTTTACACAGAGGTCCTGTTTGACTAAGGCCAGAGTGGCCATCTCAAAGAATGAGGGAAGAGTAAGTGACACCAAAGAGGCGGATCAATGCCTCATGAGTTATCCATTTCACATGTTGGACTTTATTGCTGGAGCAATGGGAGAGAATTAAAGGACTGTACACAACCCAGAGAGAGGTGTTGACAAGAAAACTTGGCTGTAGGGTGGGAACAAGTGTGGAAACAAGGAAATAATTAGAGTAACTGAGTCAGCTTGTGTAACATGGCTACAACAGCAGCTGCAGAAATATGAGAAATGGGCAGTCTTGATGGATAAAAAGGAATGACATAGGTACTCTGTAAAGAAACAAAATGAGCACACTATATTCAGGTTAGCAGGAGAGTAGGGCACTGATAGGAGTCAAGAAGAGATGTTCTCACAGTAAAGAAGTTTGAGAATTCAAAATCTAATCCACCTTCTTATACAGACAAGAGGTCTTGACCTAGAGATATTAGCCAGTTGTTTAATGAAGATCACAATTTAGTTCAGTGACAGAGCAAAGGCTAGAATACTCCCAGTATCTATTGCCATAGGATCAGTATGGGAAATAATCAAAGCAAAGAAAATAAACCAGCTGAAACCGGGCATGGTGGCGCATGCCTTTAATCCCAGCATTCAGAGGCTGAGGTAGGAGGAGCGTTGTGAGTTCGAGGCCAGCTTGGGCTACAACGTCAGCGCAAGACCTGCCTGAACTACATAGTGCTACCCTGCCTCAAAAAACTAGGGCCAGGAGTTTGGCTCAGTGGCTTAAGTGCCTGCCTGACAGGTGTGAGGTTGTGAGTTCGATCCCCAGTGCCACCAAAAAAAAAAAAAAAAAACCTAGGGCTGGAGTTTGGCTCAGTGACTTAAGTGCTTGCCTGGTGGGTGTGAGGTTGTGAGTTCGATCCCCAGTGCCTAAAAAAAAAAAAAAAAAAAAAAAAAAGAAAGAAAGAAAAAAGAAAATAAACCAGCTGAGGCCAGATTCACAAACAGGTTGAAACAAAACTCTGCAAAGTTAGTGAAAGTGAAAGAAACATGTCCAACTGCCCTAGGACTCTCAGTCTGTCAGGACTTGAAAAAGCTTCATGCTATAATACACTACTATGAAAACCAAAACTGTGCAAAAGAGAAAACCAATAGCACCACCTTGAAAATATGAAGACAACAGCCCTCCAGTCACAGAGTCCAGCAACCTACTGTCCAGGACAAAAGCAAGTCAAGCAGATCTTGCTCATACTCCATGGTGACACTTGCTACACCCTCCTCCCCATACACTCATGGAGGCCTCTCACACCTACTTTTCCAGATGTGCTCCTTGGGCTGATGGAGCACAGCTGGAAGTGAAAAGCACCCACTCCCAACACACACAAGTCTTGGGCTTCGGAGACATTTACACCAATGGAGACAAGAGGCTTCCCCTGGAGGGCATTGTACTCATCCTCAGCCAGAAAGACGAGCACGAGCAAAGGAGTTGGAGGCTCCAGCTAATATCTGATACAACTTGCCTCTCATACGGATTGATAATCATGGCTGCCACAAGATTAATTGTATTTTTCCTGGAACAAAGCTGGAAATCACTCAAAGGGCAATAAATGCTGAAATCTGTCTATGCTCTGCCAAAATTTCAGGCAAAAAGCCAATAAGGCAATTTTTACCTTACGTGTTTGAATGGATTGATAAAAAAAAAAAAATAGATCCAAGCTGAATGTAATAGACTAGATCAGCCCAGGAGCTCAAAAGAGATTGCTCACTTTGGTTTGAAGAGTGAATTCTTATTCAGCTATTCTTGAGACCACATACTAGCAAATGCCACCCATGAGAATCCATAGCCTGCATCTCCCTGTTCTACGCCACAGGGAAATAATGGCTTACCACGTATGCGGACAATGCAGTTTTCTAAGATCATCTTTCCTTAGAGTAGAGAAGCCAGAAAGTGAAGTTGATGGCAACAGAGCAAACAAAACTGTTAGCACAACTACTTTGGGGCTTTCAAAATATTTCAAAGATTGATATTGTAAAGCCTCATCTTGGAGCTAGAGCAAAGCCTTTCAGGGGTTCCTTCAGGGATAAGCAGATGGTGACAATAACTGGTGTCCTGCATGTGCACAGAAATTTATGGATTGTAAAGAATTTTCATACATCGTCACATTTACCTTCCCAACAAACCAGCAGACTGGGTATCATTATTAATCTCACTTTACAAGTAAGGAAACCTAAGGGTCGGATATTTTAAACTGGCTTGTAGAAATTTGCTACACACCAAGATGGCTGTGGCGCTAGCTGTGTTTGCAACAAATGAACTCGAAAAAAAAATAATTTGAAGATGTTTTATAAGGGACTGGTTACAAAAGCGAGGGACACGTTCAGAGAGCACATAAAGGATGGAATGTTACTGCATGGTTAGCAGTGTGACTATTACGTTCCAGGCCTGGGGGCCATAGTGAGGAAGCAGATGCCAGCAGCTGCAGAGAAAGTGCTGTAAGGAAAAGGGCAACCCAACTTGAAAGGCGCTGTGACCTTCAGTGAAAGCAGGCAGTGAGCTAGGAAAATAGAGAAACCAGCTCACTTCCTGGGTTCCTGGGTTAGACAGCTTTCGTTGCTATAATTAATACCTAAAATGATCAGTTTATAAAAGGTCACGGTTTATTTTGGAGGTCTCAACACATGATTCGTTGGTCCCACTCTTTTAGTACTGTGATAAGGCATCGTGGGAGGCGTGGATAGTGGAGGAAACTCCAGTTCATCTCATCACGGCCAGAAAGTAAACCATGGGTCAAGGAAGAGACCAGGAGACAAAAATCACAGTGGAGGGAAAGTGCTCTGAGAACTAAACAACCCCTCCCAGGTTTTACCTGCTAAAGGTCCTACCACTCCCAAGAGAACCACTATAGAGATCAAACCTTTAACACAGGGACCTATGTAGGACACTCAAGATCCAAACTAGAGCATTCCCAAATCCCAAATCGACCAAAACCAAGCAAAACTCGAAGTACAGAAGAACAATTAGGGCAAATCATGTATCTGAGCCTCTCAGAGCAGAAAGCAGGAAGGGGACATGCGAAAGACCTGGAAGGACAAAGGCAGATGTTCAACCCAGACATCTTCAGGGTCCAGGCCATTGCCCTGATAGTGGTACTGCGCTTTTGGGACCCCTGACCAGCAGAATCAGGCTGTTCTTGACCAACAGAACTCTAAAGAACTATATGCCTGCAGACCTTTCCCAACCACTTCTCGGGCAATCTGAGCTAACAACAAAGCTCTAGAAATTCCAGGGGACAGAAAAGAACAGCTCCTGGCCTGGTATGCCTTTCACATCATCCTCAGAAAGAGGCATTCTGTGCTCTCAGTGTTCCACAGAAGAAGATTTACTGGGAGCTGGCTACATGCAGACACTGAGCTACATGCTTTTATACTCATCTCATTTTATCCTCACAACCTTTTGGGGCAAGTCTATTACTATCCCTGTCTTAAACAGAAAATCATCAAGTCCCTGAGAATTTAAGTAACTTGCCCAAGATCAAACAGCTAAGTAAGTGGCAGACTGAGATGTGAATGCAGATTTGTCCGACCACAAAACCCAATCTCTTGGAGCTTATTAATTAGATGAAGAGATAAGTCGCACTCATTTGAGAAAGTCACAGAACAGTAAATCAGCAGAACTTATTAGTACTTGATAATGACGTCTCCCACTGGGCTTTTAATACTGTTTCAAATCCCACTGCAAGGACATTATCTACTGTGGCTCCCTTCCCACGTGAGTTGGTGCCACTTCCCAGGGCTACAACGTGTGCTCTGCCCCATACACCCAAGAATAAGAGACAGTCACACATACTGAGGAGCATTTCAGAGTTTCTGCCACAGACAGAAAAGTGGCCCAGAGCTCAACCATGGGCAGCAGAAGGAGTGGCGGTCCCTGAAACTGTCCAGGGATGGATCTGAATGAGTCTCTATTTGAATCTTTATTCTGTGCTCAGCACAACTAGAAAACAGCCTTACAAGGAACCTGTCTCCAATTGCCATGGAAAGACTAGCACAAAACAATAAAGTACAGCATCTCAGAGAGTCTCAGCCTCCAAAGTCTCAGTTCTGTCTTGCATACATTCCCGAGTGCGAAAGAATTAACCAATGGGCATGGCTCATGCTTTTAGCTGGTCTACACCCTCGGGAATGTCTGCAAGGCCCTCTCAGAGTGGCTCTCTCCATCTTCCTACACTCTCCCCTCCCAAGCAGGTTCCACCACCAGAGTTTCCTCCTCTCCCTGCCAGGGCTGCTGTACATTAAGATTTCATTTCACAGTGGGGTGAAAGGATAAGATGTATCTTAATTTACCTGGTGTTCTGCCTACCTAGCTTATTTAGATTTTTCAGCCTGCTGAGAAGGAATTGGGCCTAGCTTAATGATCAGCTCAAGACTTAACCTGTTGCTGACACTTGAATGTTCTGTAACCCTGGTTAAAATTGAGGGGCAGCATTTAGGCAGGCAGCCTGGGGCTAGCAGATCGTCTCTGGCCCTCTGTCATTACTTAATTTTCTGCCCAGCAAAGTCAAGAAAATAGAACTTGTAATGAGATTAAGTCTGAATTTAGGAAATGTCGCTCCTGACAATCCACCTACTGGCTTTAATGCTTTTTGGCATGGGTGAGTTTCCATATTTCTAGCCTGACACCCAAGCCTTGCCGTTCATATGATTTCCAGGATCTTGCTGGTTCTCCACTGCCTACCCTCTACAAATTATTAGAAATTAATTTGACTTGGTTCAGCATTATCTGACAATTGCACTGACTCCCCCACCATGAACCTTTCTGGCTAATTTACATCCCCGCCATGCAGCTTTATGTCTCCAGTGCCCGTGCACATTATTTTAAACTCATGCCAATTATAATTTTTAATACAGTCTGAAAATCATGCTGTTACTTAGCAACAAAGGTCACTGTGATAAATAACATCTTGTGAGGCTATTGATATCCTCGATTCTTTTTCATGGTGATTGAGAGTTAGGAAGGAGACCTTTCTCAGCTACTGCTGACATTTGAACTACTGACAAATGCCCACTACCTGCAGCTCCTTCCATGTGTGCGAGTGCCGCTCCTCCCACACGGTGAGACCTCCTTCTCCTTGCTTTAGCCCCTTTAGGACAGTGATTGAGTGGCACTGGCTGAGCTTCCCTCCTTCCCAGGATCCCTTATACCTGAAAGGCACAACAGAAAATCTGGTTAATGAACAGATCCCGAAGGTAATGGACTTCACAGACATGAAGCTGAAGTCCTAGGAACATTTTGTTTTGAGAGTCAAGGGTGAAACATTTCTAATGATACAAAATGTTTTTTCTCTGTGTCGACTGTCATTTTCCCTTGGGAAATGACTTCAGCTATTGCACAAGTAGACTTTTGGTAGACAACCCCAAAGGTAAGCATGGCTTAAGGCTTTCATAGCTGGATGAACCCTGGACTTAAACACCAGGAATATCCCCCCTTGGGGTCTCCTGTTCCCCTAGAGCTCTCATACTATCTTTTCTCAGATGAGGCGAACATTCCCTTCATCACTGGGCAGTGGGGAGCCAAAAGTAACCTCAGGGAGCTCACTACTCAGGGTTATTAAGAAATTGTAAAGCCCTGTATAGATCAGAAAATCCTGGTTATGAGCATCCATAGAAAACCATGCATATCATCACAAAGCCAAGCAGTCTCTAGGGAAGGAAATGTGCAGTCACTCTTTCCGCTCTCTTCCCAGTGTTCAGCATTGATTATCCTAGCGCTAGGCTCAGACAAAAGAACACTAACTCCTGGTTTATCCTTCCCCATTGGGAGCTTCCATTCTTAGACAGGCAAGCTAGGATTTTCTTTCTAGGGCTTGACCTTTTTGAGGCTTCACAGGAATTATGGTTTATATCTAAATGCCCCCCCCAAGTCTCATGTGCTCATAGGTGGGATTTGGGGAAGGTGATTGGAACATGGGGACATGACACTGATGAGTCTATAGAGGGGTGTGATGTCGGAAGGTAAATCCTGGTGGGAAGAGGTAGGCCACCACAGGCATGCCCTGGAAGAGTATATATCCCTCCTCCTCCCTTGATCCCTCACTGCTTTCTGCTTGCCATGCCACAAACTCTTTCTCCTCTTCAGTGCCCCTCTGCCATGCTGCCTTGCTTTGGAACCAGGCAACTATGGACTGGAACCTCTACAAACTGTGAGCCAAAATAAACCTCTACTCCTTTAACTTGTGGTGTCAGATATTTTGTCCCAGGGCTGAAAAAGTAACTAAGACCACAAGTGTCTGCACCATGCAGGAGTTGTTTCACACCACCACTTCATATTCTCTGTTCTGTAGAAATCAAGTTTATGTTATTAGTTTACATTAAATCATTGCCAAGTACTTTAGGTAGCATTATTATTCTCATCTTTCAAGTGAGAAATTGAGCCACAGAATTGTGTATCATTTGCTGAGCATGTATTAGAGACAAAATTTATAAACAAAGATTCTGGATCCAAAAATCCATGCACTTAATTGATTCCCCTAACTTCTGGTATACTATGAATTCATTCTCACCTCCTCACTAATGATTACACCTATTTAAGTGTTATAAACTCAGACTATACTGCAAAATTTTGAGTGGTCTTGACTTCCATACCCAGTCGATGAAACAAAATTATAGGGCACCTTGCCTTTCTGTCCTGTCTGATGGTGCATCCACCACATAGCTAGATTTCTCATTCCTAGCCAGGTTTCCTATAGTAGTAAAGATCTAGGCTTAGCACATTAGGTGTACAATGTCCACTTGCAAGGCACTATGCTAGGTGTCAGAAGCAATATATGGCAGACACACAAGATAACCTGGTTAGGATTTAAACCTATATGCTGTGGTCACAAAATATTCCAGTAGGTAAAGAGTCTAACTGAGCAGGATTTTAGCACCATTGAACTTATCTTTCCTGTAATTATCACTTTATTTCATTCCTAGGAACTGGAGGAAAATGCAGCTATCATTCCTGCCAATTTCTTTCCAGACCAATACTTTTCATATCTAGATAAAAGGTCAATGATCTGTAGAGAAAGGACCCAAGTTATATCATATCAGCAAGCCCCAGCAGGCCCTTCTCAGATGCATTCTCAATATACTAAATGATCAGCGCCTGCTTAGCTGATAACCCTGTGTCTGAAGGTTGAAAGGTATTGACACCATGCCAGAATGTGCCATTATTCAGAGAAATTTTCCTCCATTTGAATTGAAAATCACTTGAGATTTTGTTTCTAAACCAGTGTAGCCTGGGGCCTCTAAAATGACAGCTGTTAGAATTTGCCTGCTATCCTAGGGCCCCAGTAGCACACACTCAGAATCAGAACAGAGCCCCATCAGCCAGAAACTGAGCCTCTAGCAGGAAATTGCTTCCTACACTCATCCATGGGACAAAAGCCAGCCACACCATCAGGAACCTCAGGAGGCCAAAGCTAAATAGTCATCCTCTTCAGATAAATTCATTTCAGTATCTCTGCTTCTCAATGCGACCCTCTCTTCTTGCCTGTTATATTCCTATGTCCTATTTAACTTGATCTCTGAAATGTCATATGTTTGTTTCACCAGATCTCCATGGTTTGCATATTTTCTTGATCTTTGCCCATTGGTATTTGAGAGCTGTGTTAAAGATACAAGAATCTCCATGTTCTCAGTTGGTCCATTCATTTATTCACCCATTCATTTGCTAAATATTTATTTGTAACTATTCAATGTCAGAGTACAAGATGTTGACAATACAAATGAATGAAATGCCACCTCTGTACCAAAGGAAGTTAGGATCAAGTAAAGGAGCCATTGTAATACATGCAATGAGTTTCTTCAAAATCCATGAATATCTCAGAGAAAGGTGAGAAAAACTCGAGAAGACTAGAGAGACTGCACAGAAAAGGAAAAGAAGGGAGCTACTGTTTTAGATCCCAAGGACCAAGAATGGGATGGTTCATTAAAGAGGGATGGACATAAACAAAAACAAAAGAACATGAAAGAACCACATGAGTTTAAGAAACTATAACATGCTCTTCTTTGTCAGAGCACAGAATATGAAGTGTGAACTGCAGGGTATATGAGGGTAGGCAGGCAATGGGGGTCAGGTTTTAGAGGCCCTCTGTGTGGCAATATCAATAGTGTACAGTTGTTAAGGTTTACAACAGGCCGAGTCCTGCACAATGCATACATTACATCATCAGAACCTTCTTACATCCCCACGAGTTAGGTGTTAAATTGAACCATAAGAAATTTACCAGTGTTCCACCATTATGACCCACAGATGAGAAGCAGAGAAAACAGTTCTAAGAGAGAAGTTAATAACAAGCCTACATAAAAGAAAAAAAACCCTCAAACAACCTAATGTTATAACTCAAGAAACTAGAAGAAGAAATAACTAAGGCCAAAGTTAGCAGATGAAAGGATATAATAACAACCGGAGAATAACAAGTTCAAGCCCATCCTGGGCAACATAGCAACATAGGAAGACCCTGTCTCCAAATAAAAAGAAAAGGGGCTGGGGACATATTTGGGCTTAATCTCTAGTACAAAAAAAAAAAATCATAGCACAAAAGAATAGGAAAGTTTAATGAAACCAAGAGTTGTTTTTTGAAAAGCCAAACAAAATTGATAAACTCTTACATAGACTAAAAAAAAAACCCAAAAAATGAAATCGCAAATGAAAGAAGAGATATTACAACTGATAAAAGAAATATGAAGAGTTTTAAGAGGTTACTCTGAACAATCATATGCCAATCAATTAGAAAAGCTAGAAAAAAATGTATAAATTCCTAGAAACATAGGTTACCAAGACTAAATCATAAAGATATTGGAAATCTAAAGAGATCACTACTAATGGTCAAAAAGATTGAATCAGTAACTAATAGTCTCACTGAAGAAAAGCCTAGAGAGAGCACATTTTATGTGAGAATCAATTTGAAACAAACTAAAACTTAAACATGAGATCTAAATCTATAAAACTAATGGAAGAAAACTTGAGGAAAATTCCATGACACTGGTCAAAGCAGAGATGTCTTGGATATGATCCATGAAGTTCAGGCAACAACAGAAAAAACAAAAAAAAACAGTATTTCATCAAACTAAAAAGCTCCTTCACAACAAAGAAAACAACTGACAGAGAGAAGAGACAGCCCATGTCCTAGGAGAAAATATTAGAAAGTTATATTTTGGATAAGGAACTAATATCCAAAGCACATGAGGAACTCAAAGTATTTATATTCAATAATAAGCAAACAAATGTTATTTCAAAATGGGCAAAGGGACTTCATAGACGTTTCTCCAAAGAAGCCATACAAATGTCCACCCAATATATGAAAAGAATATTCAACATCTCTAATCATAACAGAAATGCATATCAAAAACATAATGAGATGTTGTCTCACAATTGTTGAATTGTTAGTTATCAAAAATATGAATGATAACAAGTGTTGATGCGAATGTGGGGAAAAGGCAACCCTTATACACTGCTAGTGATATTGTAAACTAGTACAGCCATTTGGAAAAATAGTATAAGGGCTCCTCAAAAAACTAAAACTAGAGCTATGATATGATCCTAGAATCCTACTACCCAACAGAATTGTTCTCAGAATGTTGGAGGGATACCGGAAGTAACCTCAGTGTCTTCTTTGATAACCTCTAGCTACTAGTTGCATATGAATCTGCCCTGTTAGAAAGCAAACACCCATCGACAGAACTTCAAGTCACTAGCACAAACCCAGAGCATATTGTGTAATCAGTAGTGAAGTTCCATTTCTAAAATTTGCCTCTTGCCTTCCAGCTTTCAATTAAAACTTTTCTGTCCAAGATGGAAACAGTTTCCCTGACATACAGATTCTTTTCATGGTCCTTGATCCACCAGCACACACTTCCATTTCCTTTCCCATTTATAACGTTCTGCTCTAAGTGATAGTTTCTCTTCCGAATCTGTTGTAAAAGAAATTATGACATTTCACTGAACACAAAGTGAAACATCTATATGAACACACAGCTATGTGTAATACAAGCATGAATGGGTTCCGTATGTTTTTTGGAAGAATATGTTTCTACCAGAGCGAGAGGGTAACCAGTATTAATCACACACACATGAATTTTACTTGACAGTCTGCCAGTGGCTTTGATTTCTGAGAAAATTAACATTTTAGTCCATGTAAATAATCTTTGCCTTTGAAAGAAACACAAGGGAAAATGATTTCTTTTCTTTTCTTTTCTTTTTCCGGCAACAGAATTTTCTCTTCCTGCTTTGTTTGGTATCAGCTAAGGTCAAGGGGAAAATCCACTGCCTTCTAACATTCACCTTGGCTCAAACTTTGTCATCATCTGGCCTTCAAACTATGTTCTGCTGTCTGAGTCTTATTCTATA